>PVKA01008295.1:13677-73731 GCA_004027165.1 Ctenomys sociabilis | reverse complement strand
GTAAATAATTATTGAATCTTTGATATAATTCAGCTATAAAAAAACCTGTAAATATAATTTCATGTATGCACCTTGTACAATACCAAAACGTTATGAAAACAGTTTGCAGTGTATTAATTCATCGACTCTGTATGGTTAAGGTGTCTTGAAACTGTCTGATTGACATTTGTATTTTAATAAAATAAAAATAAATGGAAAATAAAGAGGCTTATGGAATTTTTAGGTAATATTTTTCCTTCGTTAGCACACTTTGTGATCTCTTAAATTTTCTATAATAATTAAAAGAGAAATATTACAAAGACAAGAAAAAGTATTAGCATTAGCATTCTTACCAGTAAACTTTACCCTAATAAAATTAATTCTGACTGCTTCTGTAGGATAAAATAATAATCTAATATGGCAATGAAACTTTAGACATAAACATGAGTTTTTATTAAGCATTTAAATGATTTCCTTTGTCCAAGTTAATGTAAGTTGTTCTTACTAAGACAACAGGTAAAAAATCAGCAGTTTTTTTTATGGGTCTGACTCAGTACAACAAAATCTGTTGTTGGTTTATACATAGACACTTGTCCTTGGATATTTTTAGGTCACAGAAAAAAAAAACACATCCATTTTTCTACAAATGAGATGAAGCCATTCAATTTAGATTGCTTAATAATAACTGCAGTCTATTGTACACATAATGAACATGAAATAGTTAATAATGAGCCCAGCAGTTCCTTTGACGTTACTTTCACTGTGGAGCTATTTGCCCTAATAGCCAGGAAGTGCCTAAAGAAAAGAATGACTAATGGATGAAAATGTTCCAGGAAGCCTTCAGCATTGGAGTAATTATTTTTCTTGTCTAAAACCATGCAGGTCTGACTACAAAACCTCACTCCACACAAAAATAGTGGACATTCCAGTACATTCACAGAAGGCTTTCTATAGCCCTAGTAGAGAGTTAACACAGCAGAAAAGCATCTCCTGGATGTTTGCTCTTACAAGTAGGAATCAAAATTAGTAAGAAGAACATATTAGAAATGCAATGACCAAACTCTGAAATGGAGTCAGGAGACTTGCATAATTTAAGAGCAGAATTTTGAACACATGTATCAGAGACAGTGAGGTATGTCAGCATTAGTATCATCCTGTGTGGCTGGTACAGGTAAGAGAGATACATGACAAGCCACCATGGACCAAAGAAATAATGAAACAATAATAATGATGATAGCATGCATCCCTGGCAAGAATTGTGCTAGGTGCTTCTTATGTGGATCAGTCTTTTCCAACATTATACTATTAGTAGAATCACTTTAATTAAAGTCACTTCCTTAAGATATAAGTGAAAGTATCCAGAATCCCATATACTACTTCAGGGAAAGAACACTGCCAACTCCAGCATTTGATTAATCCCCACTGGCATTACATTCCTTCAGTTAGTGCAGATTCCAAACTCCTACCTTCTAATGTGGGATACAAATAATCCCAAGGTAATCCCAATTTTCTTTTCCTCTATCTACCCTGGTAGTGGAGACAGAAGCAATTAGCTGTTAAAGCAATATGTGCTCAGCCTTGTCCAGGTTAGCCATGTAACAAAGGCACATGGACTCCATGCTCAGAAAAGAGAAGCCCTGCCTAAGGGTGTCTCTCAATGACCCCATCTCACCAATGTCTCGTCAACACACCATTTCTCTTCAGGTTAACCATCAAAAGATAGAATTACTCCTCTCTGGATCAGTATTGGAATAACCTCCTCTGAGTGTCCTCAGATTTGTCTATATCTTCTAAAAATATTGCTCCAGAATGTCTGTACTCAGGGCTATTAGGTAGCAATTTGGCTGAAAAGAAGGGCTCCAGCCAGAGACGCCATGTTTGCAAAGCACTTATGGAATACTGAGGAAATACCAACCCTGTAACACAAGGATTGCAGGGGAAATGCAGGGAGAAAGGAGCACTAAAATTAACATTATAGGAGGAAAGTGATAAGTTAAATAGTTCACTCCTGGTTCCGGCTACACACAGGACCTAAGGCTGAGGTCTAGTCAGTAGAGATGTCAGGATTTTTTTGGTTTTCTAAATTTTATACTTCCAATACTTCAGCTAAGGTTAAATCTTGTTGAATTTAGCACTGATTAAAATTCTCATTAAATGTCTACTTCTACTGTCAAGGTTGTTTCTGGTGCCAGAGACACTGTGAATATTCTGCATGTATTCTTTTTTTTTTTTTTTTTTCTGCATGTATTCTTTTGTTTGACTTGGCCCTTCTTCTAAAGCTACCACGATCTTTCTGAATCCCAATGAATTAGCTCTCTCTAAAGTATTAGCAATCTCTTCCACTCTTACATCATTTGCAAATTTGCACCAGAGAACCATTTTCTTTGAAAACACATATGCACATGTACTGGGAAAGCTAAATAAATATGGTTAGTTTTCACTTCTGCTATTCTATTCAGCTTTCTTGGATCCCTAATAAGGCAACAGTTGTGTTAATGACTCGATTAATCACTTCGTGTTATTTGGAGCAAACATATGGACGTTAATACAAAAGGTACTAGAAGTTAGGCATTCAAGTCTGAAATTAAAACATAGGCTCTGTAAAACTTGCTACTGAGACAGTCATAATCCCCAACATCTTTAGACATCAAAATGAACTTGAGCTTGAGTAATACAAAGAGAAGGGTAAGTTTACAAATACGAGCGATACTAAGTGATGCTTCCATGTTCAGATCCAACTCAAATAAAAGGCCACACAGTATAGTGAGCAATAGGGGAAGAATGGGATATTTTCCTCATTAAAAGAAAAGCACCTGGGAGATTCTTGTGCTTAGGTAGCCTTATTCGAGCTCACAATCAGAGTCAACCCATGAGTTAGTATCATCTCCCTCCCAGAATGGCAGGCTTGACCATGAGCACAAGGGGACAGACATACCGAGAAGATTAGGGAACTTCTAGTAAGCAAGCATTGAGAAATTTCAAAGGGTAGAGACAGAACAAAATTCTAGTCTCAGAATTCCAGTGATTCGAATATACAAGAAATAAATGTAACTCTCAGCCTGCTAGATGTAAGATATGCTGAGCTTGTGTTCCTCAAAATTGAAGAATAAAAAAAAAGAAATTGAAGAATGAATTCTATGGAACAGTGGGGGACATGAGTAGAAAAGATTTGTTGAGAGAGAGCCCCTGAAAGACAAGGGGAACCTGCAGGTGTGTTGCTGTGGACTCCGCTTCATAGAGGGTGTATTACAGAGAAAAATCGAGAGGTGTATACAAAATCATGAGGTACATACATGATGGGTTAAAACTATGATCAACCAATAAGATTACAAACATAGCCGCTTAGGTATTGCTGATCCAGTGGGGAAGCAAGTCATGTATCAAGTGCACTTGGAAAGAACAGGACCATCTAAGGCAGAGATGGATTAGGAGGTCCTGGTTATCCTTCTGGGTGCTTGATGTTGTCCATTTAGACTTGATTGGAACAAGTGATATCAATTATCTTGTACTCATCCATTTATTGCTTAGCCCTTAGGGAGGTACTCAGGTTTCACCATTTCTTCATCTCGAGGCCTGGCCTTTGACAGGTACTCCTCCAGCCATGCTGTGTTCTCATCTTCTGCAATGACTCCCTTCAGTCCTCTCTATCTGTCCAGAATATTTCTACCTAGCTTGGCTCTCTGTAATAATTCCACACTAAACATTGGCCTGCTCATTCAATACCAAGAAAAATCTACAAACTCAAAAACATGTTTAGTCATATCTTGAGGACTTTATGAAACACTTCACTGAGAACTCAGGGATATGGATATTAGTGTTCAATCTAGTTTTATCATTCAATAAAGCTAAAGTTCTGCAACATGACAATAGAGAAAATGAATGACTTCTAAACTTTTAAAAAGTTAAAATTTTTGAAAACGCAAATACAGCCATAGGAAAACTCAGTTAATAAGCAACTTTTTTACCCCAGATAGATGAAAATTTAGCCATGGAAGCTCCTCTGAGAAACTCCTTAAATATCTGTAAGCATGGTGTGAAAAATATTAATAAGGCCCCTTCTGGCATTCTAGAATTCCATTTTTTTTATGATAGAAACAATCTAAACTACTTCAAAGTTCCTATATTCTACAGCTGTATGAAATGGAGTCTCCATGACTGTACAAGTTACAACTACTAGTTTAATCTCAATGACTTCCATTTGTCAACATAACATGGACTTGAATGCACTGCCATGGAAGTTGATTGTAACAGAGATCAAGTGGAAAGTTGGGTTCTCAACAAAAGTTTTATATGACAATAGATAAATAGAATGTAATAAGTGATAGCATAGTTCTCATTACCGGATAGAGCAGGGCCATGAAAGAGGATCTTGTTAGTCTCTATGAGAAAGAAAAGCTGCCCTTTGAGCTGAGACTCAAAGAATCACTAGTAATTTGCTAAGGAAAAAACTAGGAGAATAATTTTGGGTCATAGCCAAATTCTGCACTGACAAGAAGGCACTGAAATCATGCAATGGAGGAGAGTGATTAGAGATGAGTCTGGAGACAAAGGCAGGCAGGAATCTAATCACAAAGATATCTATGTTCCCCAGTAACAAATTTAGACTTTTTCCTAATGGACTGATAACCATGCAGGATTTTAAAAGGCAGGGAGAGATAATCTTTCTTTCAGAAATAGTCCAAGTTTCATCTTTCCTCTTCCTTCAGTGCTCATCTGAAATTTTATTGACCCTGATACATCATTTTTTTATGCTTTCGCTAAAATGAATTTATTTTCTTTTTATTACAACCTAAGTTCCATGAGAGGTGGAGACTTGCCAGTCTAGTTTACTGTTCTATCCTCAGCACTGAGGTAAGTGCCCAGCACATAGTAAGTGTTCAATAAATATTTGTTGGATGAATAAACAAATAAAAATCTGAGTATAAACTTGTAACAGGCTTTGTAGTACCTCTTTGACATTGCTTGCTTTGTTAATGACTTCTTGAAATGAATTGGAAATGTTATGTCAGAAATGCAAGGTATCCAACAAATTGAGAGGCTGAAATGAAAATTGCTTATATTCTAGAAGTTTCCTTGGTGGCTTCAAATGCCATTGCCACCTCAAAAGTTATTATCTTACTACTGGGGAGCTTAGGGACTGAGAAAATCTGCCCCATTATCCTGGACTTACAGCAGGTGGAGCTTACAATTATGAAGGCTTCAAGGACTTTAATTTGTCCATTAAAAGCAACATCACATTCTTCTAAATAGAAAATATGTTCCATATTTCCAAACAAAATACATTACAATGAACCTAACCAGCTGGATGGAGATTAATATTATTTCTGGCAAATAAGTTATCCTCAGTTTTCTAAGCTGTAATACCAAAATTATAATAGTCCTTCCCTCATGGAGTAATGTACTTAGCACAGTATTGGGTACATAAAAATGCTGAGTTGCAACTATTAATGCTTTGGGGCATTATTTACAGAGTGAAAGCATCTAAGAGAAATGGCAACATATCTTTGTAAAGGGAGCTAAATTTCCTTTTCATAAAGCATTCCTTTCCATTATGGTGGGTTCTAAGCCTGTCTGCAAAGTTCCTAAAGATTTGGCATGTGAACTTCCCAGGCAATACCCTCAAACATCCCTTTTATTTGTCTTCTTCCCTGACTAATAAACTATTTGCCACTAATTACTTATAATCATTTTCTCCTGCATAGTTTTATATTTGTTTATTATGTTCACAGATGTCTTGCCTAGCAAGGATAGAAGTCTATTATCTAATTATTATGTCCATGTTTCCTGATCATAGTGCCCTGGCCTCCCAGTTAATTTCTTCCAAAAGTATCCTTTGACAGGACAAGATTTTGCTTTGTCTTCATCCCTTCTTTTCTTTTATCATACATCTTATGAAGAAAAGACTTTAGGTAGATAAAAGAAACAGGAACTTTGATAGGTTACAAACAAGGAAATTCAATGATGAAACTTGAGTCTACTATAAAAATAGTCAGTTTCCAGGGAGATGGCTCAGTGGAATAAGTGCTTCCCTGGCAAGTGCAAGGGCCTGAATTCAATCCCCAGTTCCGCCAAAAAAATAAGCATGATAAAAATAGTCAGTTATGTGCTTGTCTTATGGAGAGCACACTCTGAAAATCCATGTATTTATGAAAAAAAACATTTATTTTGAATATTCCAAGTTTATACTTGTATTTGATTAGTACAGAAACGAACAAAACCCTTCTTTTTCATGAGCAGATATTTCAGTAGGGGACATAGACAACAAATATGTAGATGTTATCACATATTTAGCAGTGCTGAGGAAGAAAAAGCATAGGAAACCAAACCAAGAACAGTAATAATGTCAAACTATTGTTTCATCTCCGTGACTTTTGGCTGTTTTATGTCCTCTGTAGTTCAGCTTGTTTCCTTCATCAAGTACAGATTTTGCTCCCCCATCACACTGCTGCCTATGTGACATAGGCCAGCCCAGTCACAGGGTGCATCCCTCTGGCAAAGCTGTCATCCAAGAAATGACACTTAGTCCAAGTAAAACCACTAAGAATCAGCCCAGAGTTAAATGAGACAGGGTAGGATTTTTGTCTTTCCCCACTGGATTTCAAAAAAGCAAGGATATGGGTGTGGTACATTGCGTGTCTGCTGGATTCTACTCCAACCAGTACCCAGGCCCAGCATATGTGTGTGTGACCTTCCACGCACTTGCTGGATCCTCCTTCATCAGACAGACCTTGGGTGGAATCCTATAGCAGATTTCCCTGCAGAGAGGCTAGGGGTGAGACGCAACCAACTAATCCAGGAGCAGAACAACTTGCCAGAGGGACACAGAGGGTCCAATTCCATGGGCTGTTGCTGGAAGAAGCAAAGCGCAGCAGCTAGACACAAGCCAAGCCCACTTGGATGAGTTCAAACTTTGTAGATCCAGAACTGACAAGCTAAGACACTTTGCTAGGCCCAGATCTATGAGAACATTTCCTCTCTTTCTATCTTGATTGAGAGAGGGGGCAACAGATAACCAGGGTGAGCTAGTCTGCTTGGAATACTATAGATACGAAAGTATTATTTGTACTAATATAAGTACAAATTCCAAATCTATAAAAAGCAAAGATGTGACTCCCATTATAGCAAGGACCATGACCCCAACTATTTGGAAGAATCTGAGACAAAAAGATACAGATAGAAGCTAGAATAGCAACTGGGCTAAGAAGAATAAGGATATTAAGGAAAAAAATATCCAAGATTCACTGGATGCTCCGGATCTTCCACATCCTGCTCTGCCCATCCTCCCTAGGCACAAAACCAGTGAACATTTGGGAATATATACAGAATTGCTGTATTTTCAATTAGAAGTTTTCTGAAAAGCATAATTTCTTGGAGTATTATGTTCCACTTCAATAAAATGAGAATTAGAAGTCTGTCTTGAAATTTTGCAGTCATAATCAAAGGAGGCAGTGCACATGAACATGTTTATAGCACTATACAAATGTAAGGGACTAGTATCTATTATTCTAAACAAAAGGAAATACAAAAAGTTCCAGCTCATTTCGGGAATATTTCATAAGAATTGTATTCCAGCAATTTCTAAAGCAAAACTGAGAGTCAGAAACAAGCACAAAATACCACCATAAACAAAAACGAAACAGATTATTATGATTCATATTCAATGAGTCATTAATGGCTCAAGAAAAAGCAGAAATCAGCATTCGAATTATACAAAACCTTCCGCAAAATTTAAAAATTCAACAAGTTTAGTAATTTAAGGGAAAATTTTTCCACTGTCAAGAATTTTAAAATAGAATTTCCACTTTTACTTTGACCAGAAACATCCTGTTTATGTTACTGTAGACATCACTTATACAACTTACAGACCATGATGGATTCTACAACTCTTTCATTTATTTTTTTTAATTTATTTTTTATTTTATTGAACTAAAAATATCAATCAGACAGTTTTAAGACACCCTAACAAGACAGATTCAAGAAAATAATACATCACAAACTGTTTTCATAATGTTTTGGTATCGTACAAGGTGCATACATGATACTATAGTTACAGACATTATTATAGCAGATGTCTCTTACCAGTAAATTAAGAGTGTAGCTGTTTACTTATCTTATTTTTTATACCTGAATTATATCAAAAATTCAATAATTATTTTCCTAGTGGATGACCATAGTAGTAAAAGCCGACATAATATCATGTCCAACCATTAGTGTAAATCTTGCCTCTCATAGGATTATGTAGAAGCACAGCGTTATCTATCCCAACTGTACTGTCTATACACACACACCATGATTTTTCTTTCTATACCCCTTCCTTTGTCTACACCTGTCAAAGGTGGGCACTCCATTGTCATCCAACTAACTTAGGTGCTTGAACTCAACAACACAATCCAACACAGTCCAGCATTCCACAACAATAGTGAGTTATTCAAAGAAGTTGTCGACCATAGCCATTTACAGCTCAGCTTAATATTGTGGCCCCGCGATGTATACTTCATTTTTATACTTTTCTGCTGGATGGTTAAGACCTAGATAGATCAAGACTTATATACCAACACATGAACTGTATATTTCTTATTAGGTCAGTGAAGTCCCCTCAGGGTTTATCTTGTAGTCCTGTACATTATTCTGTAGATCCTTTGTCTGTGTCATCCATGTGGATGAATCACGGCCAATTCTTGGCCAGTTTGCTCTGTGTGAGAGCTTGAGAGAAAGTTTTCTCTCCATGTGACTCTCCCCAGGCACACTGTAGAACTTCAATCTCTTTCTCTTTCATTTATTTTTATCTTCAGTGGGTCAAACTTTAATTGAGTACAAAATGGATCCATGTTCCTAGATTGGAAAAAGTTCAACCCGACTCCTACACTGATATTAATGAAATGTGATTTGAAACTGGATACCTACTTGTCATTAGCAAAATCAAAATGCCACTAGGCCTGGAGACACCTTGCACAGTAGTGACAGAGTAAAGTTCTCTGCAAAATTCAGCAAGTGGGTACATTCATCCTCAGCAATCAGAAGTCTACCTGAGAGGCTGGCCAGATAGTTCAGCTGATTAAAGCATCTGCTTAGGCAGACACAGGAACTGGGGTTTGATCCCCAGTGTGGCGTGCTGGCCCTGCCCCAAATGTTGCTCTGAAATGGTGATTGAGACTGGGCATGGTGGCGTACACATGCAATTCCAGTTCTTGGGAGGCTGAAAACAGGAGAATCACTATGAGTCCAATCTGTGTAGTGAGACCCTGTACTAAATACATTTTTAAAAAATAGTATATCTGAGTCTCCAGAGCCTAATACAGGCCAGAAAATTGGGTGGGTAGGTAGTTCCTTCCAAATCACAGTGGGTGTTTGCACTGGATGAGAGTGGGGAATCAAGAGCATCAAAGCCCAGACAGGAGAGAAAGAGAATGGGTATCAAGCCCCCTGAGAGCCTCTGGAATGTCTGCAATTATAACACCTTAAGCACCCACAGTGAGGCTAAGTATTATTTGAATGTATAAGAGGAAAAGGAGCCAGTGACTGGGTAGGTCTTTTTATAATGAACACTCACAGTAGGTTTACTTCTCCACCAACTGGTGTACACTGCTGAGCCACTGCCACTCCGTGACAAATAAAGCCTTTGTTATCAAGCTTCCTTTTTTTTTTTTTTTTTTTTTTTTTGCAGAACCAGGAATTGAACTTAGGCCCACCAGGGAAGTGCTTACCTGAGCCATCTCCCCGGTTCCACCAAAAAACTAAAAACAAACAAACAAACAAACAACAACAACAACAAAAACACCAGCACAAGTTTCCCTTTTGACACTTTCTAAAATAGAAAGGAATGGGAGTACATTTTTCTCCACTCTGAAGCACACTGAGCCAAGACAATTCTCATCTTCCTCTTCAAGAACCAAATAAATGAGCACAAACTGAACACCAATTCCTGCATTTTCTTCTTCCCATAGCAATATAAATGATGGAAAAGCACACTTATTTTGGCTTAGTGCAAGACATCGTTGTTCTTGTCCCACTTCTACCATCTGCCTTGTTGTGTAACCCATTCACATGCCATTCACTTTCTGTGTCTGCTTTCCTACCTTGGTGTACCAGGACTCTGCCAGCTGCTGTCACTTCCAATTTAGAGACTATCACCTATCAGATTCTACAGGTTCCTCTTTCCTAAAACAGGATGACAAGCACAGGAGACTACTCCATTACAATTTCCTTTCTATTAAGACAAGAATTGTATTTAATGCCCATTATTAAAAACACTCACTCTGGGGTCATGGATATAGCTCAGTGGTATAGCACCTGCCTGGAAAGTATAAGACCCTGAGCTCAATTTCTGGTGCCAAACAACAAAATAGTAAAACAACTACAGTCATTAAGACCTGATTCTAATTTGTAAAGCTGTATTTCTGTTCATTTATCTAGATGTATATATTCGTACATCAATATGTGCAATTATATGTAGAAACAATTAAGTCCAAATCAATGTGATTTTTTTTTTGTCAACAATGCAAGGCCAGGAACACCTGCAAATAGAGAATTCATGCTTTTCAGTTACTGATACTTCAAAGGGGAGAGTTTGGCCACTGCCCTTGTTTTACAGATCAGAATCCTCATGTATAATTCATTTCCCTCCCTGGCTTAAATGAAGAGAAATCCCTTGATAACTAGGCATTTCCAACAGAACAATCAAATCAAGGTTCTAACCTTTTAAAGAGGAATGATGACTGAACTATAAACGGAATGCCGCTGAATTCCAGCGGCATTTGTACCACTAAATTGCTGTGATCTTGGGAAAGTTTAGATCTTTCTCTACAGAATAAGAATCTTGGAGAAAGCCATCTGCAGACAACTGGATGTGTATGAGAATGCAAGAAAAATGTTAACAACACAGTCAAGAGATTTGGGAGAATACCAAATACTGTGTAACTCACACTTTCTCCAATAAACACTATGATATTGTTATATTTTTCCATGTATATATAGTCTAAAATATAACTGTAATGTTAAAAAAGATATGTAACATGCAGAAATTTAAGAGAAGTTTTGTTAACAGAAAAGATAGATGAAAGTTCAAAATAGCCTGAATATTTGTGTTTGCATAGAGAAGTTAATTCATTATATATTGCACATCATTATGTAATATTCAAGTACTTACAAATTAATGTATGTTTTAAACTAAACTAATGTCTCTCAGTTTGCAAAGCTTTTGATGTCATATACATTGAGTTTAATAGCACTGTAGTGATACGAAAAACACATTGTCACTTTATAGATGAGAAAACTTTTACTATTAACAAGACCATTTTAAGCAAATCAGAGTAATTATCATGTCCAAATCAGGTTATGTTTTCACTTTAGAACAGATGTAACTTGCACTTGAGCTCTAACTCTGCCAACATAAACATGCACAACTCATACATCAAGATGTGTGACTGAAAAACAGAACATCATATTTTACCACCAATAAAGTGCCTGCATCCTGCCAAGCAGCACAGTCACTGTCTCACTCACAGGAGACCATGCTAAGAAATCAAACTATGTTTTGTTCAAATGCTTTATATTTCATTTCTCCACTAAATCCTTCCACTGCTCATAAAGTCTGCTCCAGAAGCAATTACATTTTAAATCATCTAATTTTCAATGGTATGCATTATTTGAAAAGTGATAACATTTTTCATCTGTTTCTTTATGAATTCTGTTAGTTTTTTATGTTGCAAATAAAGGTGAAAGAATTAAAGCTTGAAACTGCCCACAGACTTAACAAAGATAACTTATCAGATAATTACAAAACACAATCACAAAGGAGGCCTTATTATGCCATAAGCAAAATGTAAAATATGTGAATTATTTTAATAGAGGGAAAAGTTTTGCTTTAACTCCCAATAATCTCAGAGAAATAAGTAATAACAATAATTATGTAAATATGGTTACAATGGTAACCATTACTGAATATTTATGTGCCATGCACTGACTTGGGTGATGTATATCACTCATCTTCACAGCCACTTATAATTTCAGTATTATTACTCATATTTAACGGTATTATTCAGTATTATTATTCATATTTAAATATGAAAGAGATAAAAAATTAATCATCAGAAAAGCAAAATAACTTAATCAAAGTCACAATGTTATTTAGGGTTAGGGTTGGTAAGACCATAGGTGATTATCTAGCACAGATACACCAAGGCATACAGACATTTCAAAGCCAACCTCTTTCATAAGATCGAAGAGATCAGGTGAGCGATCACAGCATCAGGTGCTAGTATAAATGTTGGAAAGATGCACTGCGGAAGGAAAGAGTTGCTGGTGTCCTCCCTGTGCCAACTCTACATCTACCTGAGACTTCTTATAGTCAGGCTCTCAGAAGTGAAAGTTTAAGATTCTCAAAGCAGGAAAAGAGTAATTTATAAGGAGCCCAAAGTACTTTAACACCAGACAGTTTTTGCAGAAACCTATAGAACAGGAGAGAGTGGCATGAAAACTTCAGAGTTCTGGAGAAAAATAAAACCCCACTAACTGAGAATACTGTACCTAGTGAAGATGTTCTTTAGGAGCAAAAGTGAGACAAAGACATTCCCAGACAAACACAAGCCAAGAGAATACAGCTCCAGTAGAGAAGAACTGTTAAAGAGCCTCAGACTAAAAACAGGTTAGGTTAATGATTAGGGAGGTAATATAAGAAAGCATAAAGTTCACCAAATTTAGTATTTATACAGAAAAACCAGAATGCTCTAATGCTGTAATCACAGTACATAAATTATTAATCTTTAGAAAGAAGGCTAAAGGGCTGGCCAGATAGCTCAGCAGTCTAAAGCATCTGCTTAGTCAAGCTTAAAGGAAGCACAGGGACTGCAGTTTGAGACCTAAAACCACATGTTGCACCAGCTCTGCCCCCAGTGCAGGCTGAGCCATCAAAAAAAGAAAGAAAGAAAGAAAGAAAGAAAGAAAGAAAGAAAGAAAGAAAGAAAGAAAGAAAGAAAGAAAGAAAGAAAGAAAGAAGGAAAGAAAGAAAACTAAAACCTGAAAATAGTAAACACAATAATATGTCAAAATACAAACAATATCAACTTGTAAAATGAAAAATTCAAAGTAATAAATGAAGGAATAAGCTTCTCGATCCCACCGATGCCTGCCCAGCCCCAGAGACTGGCCAGAGACAGCACGGTCGACTCCCCCATCCTCCTCGATCCCGCCCAAGCCCGCCCAGCACCAGAGACAGCCTGAGACAGCGCAGTGGACTCTAGTGACCTCCTGGATCCTGCCCCAAGCTCCCCCAGTGAGTGGGAATTTGCACGACTCACCAGGCTTCCCAGATCAGTGAGAGTGTGGTAAGTCTGACGGAGAGCCACTGGCTTCTTCCCATGCGCACTACCCGGACCACTTACCCCAACCCCTCTAAGCCAGTGACTGGCCTGAAACCTCAGGACCAACTCACCAGCACCTCCCTGGATCCCCTGCCCTAAAGCCAGCAGAACGAGTGGGAATTTCCCCGATTCTCTGGGCATCAAAGTTCAGTGAGTGTAGAACTCCAGGCCAGCCATGCCGGAGAGACATTTCCCAGGGATACCCTGTCCCCGAATCTCCCGTGGCCCAGTGAGAGTTCCAGGCCCACCCCGCCAGAGAAACATTTCCAGGCGATTGTCGGTCCAACCCCACAACCTCAGACCCAGTGCAGGTCAGCCTGGAGTGAGAACTGCAAGCCTGCCATGCCAGATGTACATTTCTCAGCAATCCCCGGTTCCATGCCAGGGCCAGAAATCCAGCACAGCCTGGCCTGTGAGTGAAGGCTCCAGGCCTGCTGCACTGGAGGGACCTTTCCCAGGCTTATCAGGTTCCGGCCTGTAGACCCGGACCCAGCTCAGGCTGGCAGACCCAGTACAGCCTACTCGGTGAATAAGATCATCCACTATTCCTTTGTGAGCCAAGAAGACCCACTAAAGCACAGGCCCACGAACCTGGGGACTGACCTGCCTGACACAGGAGGGCTGACCACGGTAAGTTTCTGGATCCTTGCCCCAAAGCCAGCTAAGACAGGGAATCTTGATTACTTGCTCTGCATCCCAGTTCAGTTTGTGCTCGCCTGAAGAGGGAACCAACAGAGGGGAACCAAAGGAGCTAGAGCAAAAAAGGAACAGAACACAACAGCTAGATCCAGGATAGGCATACTTGGATAATCTCAAACTTAATAGACTGGCACCCGAATGTCAGAACAACTTAAGGTTATAGCTGCAACAAAGCTCTACACCACACGTCAAAGTTCAATGCTGTACAAAATGACAAAGACAAGGGGAAAAACTCAATCCCAGACCTCAAGTCCACCAGTAAGGGCAGAGGACAATAGCTCAGCTGCAATGAATGATTTAAAAGATACAGCAGCAAAGGAACAACAGCAGAAAGCTATAGAGGAAATAAAACAAGAAGTAATTCCCCAAATTAAAAAAAAAATACCTTAACAGATAGTATCTGAAATAAAGAATGAATTCCAGAAACATTGGGTGGAAAAACTATGCTCACCCAGAACAAGTGCAGAGAGCAGTATTCCACCTGAAATGTATGAATTAATAGCATCTGAAGCAAACAAACAACAGTAGAAAGATCATGAGGAACTCAAAGCAGAAATACGTTCTGAAATCAAAAAAGAATTCTTTGAAAAAAAGGAATTCTTTGAAGTAATAACATCTGAAATACAGAAAAAAGTCCAGAAATATACAGAGGAAACCAAACTTGGAAGAAACACTGCAGAAAAAGAATTAATAACTACCTCTAAAGAAGACACAGATAAAAAAAATTGAGGAGATAAGAAATATGATGGATTCCTTGAATGAGTATTACAGAAAAGAAATAGAACACATGAAACACAGTCAAAGAGATATAGAAGACCGAAAAATAGCAATCATGAGTCTACAAAACCGGCTCAGTGAAAGCGAAGACAGAGTTTCAGATCTTGAAGATGCCGGAGCAGCTAGTGAAAAGGTGAGAAAGGATGTCTTAGAAACAACGAGAATGCAGGAAAAAATAATCCATCACCTGAAAGATGAACAATGTGAGAATAATTGGTATCAACGAGAATGAAGGAGTCAATACAAATGACATAAAAAGAATTTGGGGAAAAGTAATCCCAGAAAACTTCAAAAATATGAGGAAACAATCCAACATTCAGGTCACTGAAGCATGCAGAACACCAAATAACTTCAACCCAAGTAGAAACACACCGAGACATATAATAGTTAAGATCCCAGAAATCCAACATGAAAACAATATACGGAAAGCTGCTAGAGAGAAGAAGGAGCTCACACTCAAAGGAAAATCCATGAGAATTACAGCCGACTTCTCCACACAAACAATGAAGGCAAGGAGAGCATGGAGCAGAGTACTTCAAGTTCTACACAAAAATAAATTCCAGCCCAGACTATTATACCCTGCAAAACTCTCCTTCAAGGTTCATGGAGAAGTGAAATACTTCCACAACAAAGAACAAGTAAAGAATTTCATGATGACAAAGCTATCCCTTCCCAGCCTGCTTAAAGATGTTCTAGAGAGAGACCACAATGATCAGAACTCCATGAATGAGAATGTAAGGAACCCACTAAACCAGACAGACAATTAAACACACGTTACAAAGGAGTAAACAACCCCAGGTAAATATCATGACAAACATAAGTCAGCACATTACAATTATAACCATCAATATAAATGGACTCAATTCTCCAATTAAGAGAAATAGACTAGCACAGTGGATTAGGAAACAAAGTACAACCATATTCTGTATAAAAGAAACACACTTCACTCAAAAGGACATTCATAGGCTCAAAGTCAAAGGATGGAAAACAATATTGCATGCCCCAGCACCTTGACAAAAAAAGCAGGAGTAGAAATTCTATTCTCACACAGTCTCAACTTCAAACCAAGAATGATCAAACGACACAAAGAAGGCCACTATATACTGGTCAGGGGAAAAATTCAAGAGCAAGAAGTAACACTCATAAATACCTATGCACCAAACACAGGAGCACCCAACTATGTAAGACAACTCTTATGGGACATGAAAAAGTTAATGTCTAAGAACACAATATTAACAGGAGACCTTAACACACCCTTATCTCAAAAAGATACGTCAACCAGACAAAAAATTAGCAAGGAAGTAGCAGAACTGAACAAGAGCTTGGAACAAACGGAGCTGGTGGACATATACAGAGTGTTCCACCCAACCACAGCTGAATACACATTTTTTTCAGCTGCACAAGGGTCATTTTACAAAATAGACCACATACTAGTCCAGAGGTCATGCCTAAGCATATGCAAGAAAATAGAAATTATCCCATGCATACTATCTGACCACAATGCAATGAAACTGGAAATAAATGACAAAAGAAACCAGAAAAACCCACTACATTCATGGAAACTAAACAACACCCTACTCAGCAATCAATGGGTTGCAGAAGAAATTCAACACGAAATTCAACAATATCTACATTTCAATGAAAATTCAAGTAAAACTTACTGGAATTTGTGGGATGCGATGAGAGCAGTTCTTAGAAGGAAAATCACAGCTATGAACACACACATTAGGAAAACAGAAAGGGAACAAATTAGCACCCTAATGTTGCACCTCCAACAACTAGAAAAAGAAGAGCAAACAAAACCCAGAGCACAAAGACGGGAAGAAATCATTAAGATTATAGCAGAAAATAATTCAATTGAGATGAAGGAAACAGTTCAAAGAATTCACAAATCAAAAAGTTGGTTCTTTAAAAATGTAAATAAACTTGATAAGCCTCTTGCCAACCTCATCAAAAAGAGGCAAAAGAAAATTGAAGGACAAGCGATAAGGAATGAAAAGGGTGAAATCACCACAGACCCAGCAGAAATTCATAAGATAATCAATAGTTACTTCGAGAATCTTAACGCTCATAGAACAGAAGTCACAAAAGAAATGGACAGATACCTTGAAAGGTACAAATTACCAAAACTGAATCAAGAAGATATAACAACTCTCAATAAGCTGATGACAGCCAAAAAATATGAAACATAATAAAAAGCCTACCGACAAAGAAAAGTCCAGGTCCTGATGGATTCACAGCTGAATTCTACAAGAAATTTATAGAAGATATAATCCCTACACACTACGAACTCTTCAATAAACTTCAAAAGGAAACAGTCCTCCCAAAATCATTTCTGGAGGCAAGTATAATACTGATTCCAAAACCAGGGAAAGACACAACCAAAAAGGAGAACTATAGGCCACTCTCCCTCATGAACATAGATGCAAAAATACTCAACAAAATCCTGGCAAATAGAATACAGCAAATCATCAAGAAGATCATACACCATGACCAGGTAGGATTCATCCCAGGCATGCAAGGCTGGTTCATATTCGAAAATCTATAAATGTAATACAGTATATTAATAGACTGAAATCTAAAAACCACATGATCATCTCAATTGATACAGAGAAAGCCTTTGACAAAGTCCAACACTCATTAAGGTTCAAGGTCCTACAGAAAATTGGAATAGTTGGACTCTATTGTAACTTGATAAAAGCCATCTATGACAACCCAAAAGCTCATATAAGCCTAAATGGAGAAAAACTGAAATCTTTTACTCTTCAATCAGGTACAAGACAAGGATGTCCTTTATCACCCCTCCTATTCAATATAGTCTTAGAATTCTTAGCAACAGTCATTAGAAAAGAGGGAGAAATAAAGGAAATAAGAACAAGTAAAGAAGAAGTTAAATTATTACTATATGCAGATGACATGATACTTTACTTGGAAGACCCCAAAAATTCCACCAAGAAATTACTAGAACTGATACAGAAATGCAGTACCATAGCAGGATACAACATTAATATTCAAAAGTCAATAGCATTCCTCTACACAGATAACAAGCACACTGAAAGGGAAACAATAGAAACAATACCTTTTACAATTGCACCGTGGAAAATGAAATACCTTGGGATTCAGTTAACCAAGGAAGTCAAAGATCTTTTCACGGAAAATTACAACACCCTAAGAAAAGAGATTATAGAAGATTTCAGAAAATGGAAAGATATTCCATGCTCCTGTATAGGAAGAACCAATATCATAAAGATGGCCATACACCCAAAATTGCTGTACATTTAATGCAATCCCTATCAAACTGCCACCACCATACCTCCCAGACATAGAGAAATCATTCCGAAAATTTATTTGGAACCAAAAATGACCTAGAATAGCAAAGGCAATCTTGGCCAATAAAGACAAGGCAGGAGGCTTGAAAATTCCTGACTTAAAGTTATACTTAAAAGCCACCGTGATAAAATCAACATGGTATTGGCAACAAAATAGACCTGAGGATCAGTGGAATAGATTCGAAGACGCAGAAGCATCTACAATCACACTCAGCCATCTGATCTTTGACAAAGGGGCTACACAAGCTCACTGGGAGAAAGTTAGCCTCTTTCACAAAATACTGCTGGACAACATGGCTTTCTACATGCCAATAACTAAATCTTGACCCAGTTCTATCAGCATGCACTAAGTTAAAGTCTAAATGGATTAAAGATCTAAACATTAAAAGAGAAACACTTAACCTCCTGGAATAGAAAGTAGGAGGATCTCTTGAAGACATAGGGGTAGGTAAAGAGTTCATGAACAAACATATATTCGCACTGGAAGCACTTGAAAGAATCAACAACTGGGATCAACTCTTCTTAAGGAGCTTCTGCATGTCAAAAGAAATTGCCAACAGAGTGAAAAGACAAACCACAAATTTTGAAAAAATCCTAACTATTAAGCAATCAGACAGAGGTCTACTGTCTAGAATATGTAAAGAACTAAGATATAACAGGGCCTTCAAATTTAAAGACCCAATTCAGAAATGGGCAACTGAGATGAATACATACTTCTCAGAGGACGAAATTAAAGAAGTGAATAAATATATGAAAAAATGCTCCACATCACTAGTCATTTGTGAAAAGCAAATAAAAACAACACTGGGATTCTCACTCCAGAAAGAATGACTATCATAAGGAAATGAACCAACAACAAATGTTGGAGTGGTTGTGGAGAAAAGGGAACACTTCTCCACTGCTGGTGGGAATGTAGACTGGCTCAACTATTGTGGAGGTCAGTGTGGAGACTCCTCAAAAGAGTAGGACTAGAAATCCCATTCAAGCCGGCTATCCCCCTACTGGGAATTTTCCCAAAGGAACTGAAAACATTATATCATAGTGATATTTGTGTACCTATGTTTATAGCAGCACAATGTGTGATAGCAAAATCTTGGAAACAACCAAGATGTCCATCACATGAGGAATGGTAGAAAAAGATGTGATATTTCTATATAATGGAGTATTACTCAGCTATTAAGAATGAAAAGTTTGAAGCATTTATACTGATGTGGATGGCACTTGAACATACACTCATAAGTGTAATAAACCAGACAAACATGTGTAAATATCATATAGTCTCCCTAGTATAAAAAGAGAAAAGCTGAAATGCAAAACGAAACATACAACAACAACTAAAATCAATTGAGTCAGATAAGGCAAAGTGAATGGCATATGCTGCAGGATACTAATCAGCTTTTCTTCTGGATGGTTAACAACCTAAGTTCACAGATCAAAGTTGGGGAAATAGAAAAACCAAAAGGTCTGCCAACATTTTGGCCCTAGCCTTTCAAGGTCAGCGAAGCCTCAGGACATAGGAGAACCTGTAATGTAACATCATGAAACTCAGTTGAGCTCCAAATTTTCTGAAAAAGGAGATTATGGAGCCACAGAGGAAAGAGATTGAAGTTCTATAGTGTGCCTGGGGAGAGTCACATGGAGAGAAAACTTTCTCTCAAGCTCTCATGGAGAGCAAAGTGATCAAGCATTGGCCGTGACTCATCCACACGGATGACACAGACAAAGGATCTACAGAATAAGGCACAGCACTACAAGATAAACCCTGAGGGGACTTCACTGACCTCATAAGAAACATAAAGTACACGTGTTGGTATATAAGTCTTGGTCTATCTAGGTCTTAACCATCCAGCAGAAAAGTATAAAAATGAAGTATACATCGCGGGGCCATAATATTAAGCTGAGCTGTAAATGGCTATGGTCAACAACTTCTTTGGATAACTCACTATTGTAGTGGAATGGTGGACTGTGTTGGCTTGGGTTGTTGAGTTCAAGCACCTGAGTTTGTTAAATGACAATGAAGTGCTTATCTCTGACAGGTGTCGACAAAGGAAGGGGTATAGAAAGGAAGAATCATGATGTGTGTGTATAGACAGTACAGTTGGGATAGATAATGCTGTGCTTCTACATAATCCTATGAGAGGTAAGATTTGCACTGATGGTGGTTGGACAGGATATTATGTCAGCTTCAAGTACTATGGTCATCCACTAGGAAAATAATTATTGAATTTTTGATATAATTCAGGTATAAAAAATAAGATAAGTAAACAGCTACACTCTTAATTTACTGATAAGAGACATCTGCTATAATAATGTCTGTAAGTATAGTATCATGTATGCACCTTGTACGATACCAAAACATTATGAAAACAGTTTGTGATGTATTATTTTCTTGAACCTGTCTTGTTAAGGTGTCTTAAAACTGTCTGATTGATATTTTTAGTTCAATAAAATAAAAAGTAAATTAAAAAAAATAAATGAAAGAGTTGTAGAATCCATCATGGTCTGTAAGTTGTATAAGTGATGTCTACAGTAACATAAACAGGATGTTTCTGGTCAAAGTAAAAGTGGAAATTCTATTTTAAAATTCTTGTCTAGGTATCTTACAACTGTCTCATTGATATTTGTACTTCAGTAAAACAAAAACTAAAAAGGAAAAATAAATAAAATGTAAAAACACAAATAAGTAAATAAATAAATGAAGGAGTAAGGGAATGTGTGTAGTTTACTTCTATATATTGTGGTAGAAAATACATTGAATACTTAAATTGAAAAGATATATTACAGTTAAAGGTACATCACCCTTAGTGATCCTTCACATCCTCCCCCTCATGCAAAACATACCTATCCTATCATTCTTGCCATTTTATGAAGCATTTCTGCAATCATGTTATTGTGCTGCCTCAGTGTCTTGAACTGATTCATAATATTTACTCTCATGTTCATTTTGACTTTGGGGAAGAGCCAAAAACCTCACAGTGCCAGATCCAGTAAATAAGCTGTGTAATGACACACTAAAGTCTTTTGAAAAGCTTGCCTTTCTCTCAGATGACACTCAGTGACAACATTCACTGTATTTTCTATAACATCTCATACAGGTACTCATAAAAATAAACATATAGAAGTACTTCGGAAAGTGCAACAACAATGGGATAAGTGGGTCTGAATTGAAGAGGAGTATTTGGAGAAAAGATTAGTGGCCATGTGTCTTTCACAGTAATAAATATATTAAAATTTTAAACATTCACTCTATTTTTCAATCATACCTTGTATGTTACTTATGAGAAATTCACTTCACTTTAAGGACATACAGAGACTGAATTGAAGGAACAAAGTAAGACATTCCATGCAAATGAAATTCAAAAGGAAGAAAGATTATTCATACTTCTTTTTTTATTGTATTTTAGGGAAGGGTCTATCAGGTGTTCAGGGTCTTGTTACTAGATGGGAGTCATAGTGATCTGCATGTTTACAGCCTCCCAAGAGCTGAGATTACAGGGGAGCACCACCACACCCTGTCTCAATCACCATCTCAGCATGCCCTGGGGGTAGGGCCAGCACCGCAGGCCTGGGGATCAACCCTAGCCCCTGCACCTGCTTGCAGGTACTTTAATCCACTGAGATATTTGGTCAGCCCTAAGATTATTCACACTTACATGAGAAAAACTAATTTCAAATCAAAAGCAAAAGAATGTTTTCAGTACCTTTCCTTCCCTTGTTTGGCTGCTAACCTTTGACCTCCTGTGACTACTATAAAAAGAATATGTTTGCCCATGTGTGTTTGGCATATTGGGGGCCAATGGAACTACAATGCGGCAGGTACCACAATGCATGTTGGAATGGAGGCCTGAAAGCATGCAGTCCATACCTCCTTGAAACTTGTGGTACATTGGGAACAAAGGATGATTCACTAATGGTGAAGTGCCAAAGGGAAAGATGATGCTTAAAGTCTATAAAGGATGAAAGAGAATGTTTATTTTTGCAGACTGCATGACTAGAGGCCAGAGTCCATAGGAAAAGAGCATTAGTAGGCAAAACAAGATGAGACAAAGGTTGGGTAAATGACTTCAAAGCCAACCTAGAAGTTCTAAGCAAAGGACATCAAATCAAAGGACAATATGACCATATCTATTTTACCACAAATTTGTGGTCTTCATATGGGGAAAAATGTGAAGGAAAGGAATATGGCAGAACCCTGAGCCAAGGCTACTGTAGTAGTGCTGATAGTGGATGACAAAGGAGGAAAGTAAGGCAATAGGAATGAGAACTGAAAGAAGGAAGCTTTGAATATTAATGGGAAGGCGGACAGCTAGATGATTTCTAGTGTGGGTGACTGAGTTAATGCTGCAAGCAGATCACATTTGGAGGGGAACATAGCATAAATAACGAGTGCATTTCATTTGTACATATAATGACTTTAAGATGTCATTATACACAATGAAGAGATTAGGGTAGACTCAAGCCCAGGGCAAAATCATACCAGAAAATTAAAATAACAAAGTAATTTGAATAGCAATGCCAGATCCAACGTGAATTTGCTCCTTGAAGTGCAGTAACACTAGAGTGCAAAATGGGTTCTCATAGCTGCAGTCTAAGAGCCAGAAATTAGCATGCAGGAGGATTTTAGAGAAGGATCAACACTTGGGAAAGGGACAGGAAAATTCAGGGCTAAGTAAAGGAAGAGACTGGCTTGTGCTACAATCCTAAACAAGACCTAGTTAACTTTACAATGGGAGAGTAGAGTGACATAGCTCTGAAAAGTGATTAGTTGGGCCTGGATAGGCTTTACATCTCTCAGTTGATCACTCAGTAGATGAAGCTTGCCTCCCCACAAAGTAGTATGACCTTGGCAAGATAGTTTTCTTCACTGGAAACAGTCCTCAAAGATTGCTGACATTAGAGGATTATTGTGAACAGCATTCGCAGCAGCAGGAGAAATAAATTTTGCTCTGAGGAGACATCTGGCAATGAATCACAGTATCTATCACATGTGCCAAAGTTATCAAGATGAAATATAATAAAGGTTAATATGAAGACCTACATTTGTTTACCAAAATCCAGCTACACTAATGCAAGTGAGACTGAACACTTGTGAAAAGCACTGTGTGCTTTAAACTCACTGTAAGATTAATATGAGTACTGGTGTGGCTCTGCTTCAAAACAACACAAACAAAGAAAAAACAAGAACCTAAATTAAACTTAGGCTTTATCAGTAAAATGGTGGCATTTAGAACTCAGGCAGAAGGAATCTTGCTCCAGGCTATCACTAATCAAATCTCACCTAGAATGGCAGTTTCAGTGTAGGCCACCACCTCAAGGAAACCAGACAAACCAGATCAAGAAGACTGGGACTGGATACCAAAACATTATGAAAACAGTTTGCAATGTATTAATTTATCAAATCCATCTTGTCAAGGTTTCTTAAAACTGTCTCATTGATATTTGTACTTCAATAAAATAAAAAAAAGAAGACTGGGACAGGACAATGAGCAACTTGAAACTCTACCATGGATGAATCAGTTGAAAGTCAACACAGAAAATTCCATATGAATGAATGAGAGCTGCATCTTCAGGAGAGGTACTGCATGCAAATGGAATTATGTGTGCTATATTAAGCCAGAGGTAGAATCTGTACTCCCAAACAGATTTTGCCACTGTAGGGAGGCATTTTATACAGATGTAAGTCATCTGACAGTAAACTAGGAAGCCTTAGGAAAAGGGTATGTTTCTCTCACTAAAATTACTTTTTGAAGGACTGGGGAGATAACTCAGTGGTTTAAGCACCTACCTGGCAAGTGCAAGAACCTGGTTTGATCCCGGGTGCCACATGTCCTGCCAGCCCAAAACCAGGTTTCCTATAATCCCAGCATGGGGTAGGCTGGACAGGAGCATCACTATGAGTTTGAGATGCATAGCAAAACACTGTACCAAATAAGTACTTAATTAATTAAAGATTTAAAAATTTAAAATTTCTTTGTGAAGAAAGAAGTAAGGAGGGAAGTAAAGTACCAAGGAGAAAAACAAAATTTCATTAGAGGGTATATATAATATCTCCATGATATACTGAAGGCTTCCTCCAATAAGCAGATTCAGCTTATCTCCTTATTTTGGGGAGGTGGGGAAGTGGGCTCTGGGTCAAATTCTAGACCTTACACATGTTAGGCTAGCACTGTAACACTGAGCTGCACCCTCAGCCCTGCTAAGTGATTTCTAAAAAATAATAATTAAGATCTTTGGTAGCCATAACTTGGTAAATTAAAAATATCTTTCTGCCTCCTCACCTCTGCTTACCATCTCTTTCCCCTGATCTTCATTCTCAGTGATATGAGAATAATTTGTTCACACCAAATGAGTTACTTAGTAGGAGAAAATTAAATTCATTCAATCAAATCTATGTTAATGTCCTTCTGAATAAAAGTTTCATATTTTTCAGAAATAGCACACATCACAACACCCTATGCATTAGAACAGATTTGTTGAACAAACAGGGGAACTAGGCATAGACAAGAATGAAAGGAAATGGACTGATAAATCCAGAAGTTGTGCATGCAGACAGCATGAGACACTTAACATTGCAATGACAAAGCCACTCATCCCAGGATCCAGTCCTCAAAGCCTTAGCTGTCCAACATCCTAGGCATATTTAAACAATAACCATGTGGCTATTTAAACTATAGTAAATAAAAATTAACATGTAGTCCTTCAGTCAACTAGCCATATTTTAAGTGTTCAGTAGCTGTAGGCAGCTAGTGACTACTGTTGTATATTACAGTTATCAAATATTTATTTGCATCATCCCAGAAATGTGCATTGGATATCATTGTCCCAACTCTTTCCCCTAGAGTTAAAAAAGTTATGCACACATCTATCCTTCCTTTTCTTACAGGGGGTGAGATGGTAAAATTATTGCTGTGTAGAAATAGAATGCATTTGCAATAACATGTCTATAGACCAATCCCTGAGAAAGAGTCCCCCTTCTTTCAGCATCTTCAACGCTCTCTCTCTAGTGGACCCAAGAACAATAAGTTTCCTTGCAAAGCAAATTGTTCAGTGCAAAATAAAGCTGTAGATTTCTAGACACCTATATTACTTGCATGCAACTGACTTTAAATTTATTATAAATAACACAAATAGCACTGGAAAGAACTTCAAAATACTCTTTACCAACAGCAGATTTCTTCTTTTCCCAGCTATTCACTCCTTCTGTGTGCTTATGAAGGAAACAGTATTGCAAAAAGGGAATAAAAACAAAAAATAATCATAACATCACATGTTTTCCTTATATAACATCTAGAAGCTAAAGGAAATTTCAGTACTTTGCTAAAATACAAATGCACATAAAAAACATAGATTACAGCCTATGGGTCTTAAGAGAAAAACACAATTTAAAACATAAGAAAGCACATATATCAAGGGGAAAGAATAATGGAGAATAATGGAGTTTTATATATTTCCGTGCATAATATCAACATTTCCAAATTCTGAACATGGGGAAAAAAATAGAGCGATTTTTGTGGTGAATGGTACTGTCTGAAAACAAAATAATTCTCATATTTTTCTGTTAAGTAATAGGCTAATATGTCACTGTCCAGGTCTGAAGGTAGTAGAGGGATTAAAACAAGAGAATCTTTCCTTGGACTGAAAACTAATTCAAAGGATCTAATCCCAACAAAAAGCGAAGATCTGATGTGTTCAATATACTAATGCAGTTTCTAGTGAGCAGAAGGAATATAGTATATTCAAGATGTAAGCTTAAGAATGCCAGGTAATAGACGTCTCCCCAAGTAAACCAGGACAGCTAGTCTTGCCCAGTGTCATGCAGGTAGCTCAGAAAGACTTAGGCTTAATGATGCCATTGTAGCAGACAGAATGGAAAAGACAATAAGTGAAACTCAGGAGATGGGGGTTCGTTTTTCTATCTTCTCAGTGGCAGCAAATAGTTAGAATGCTGGAACCAGCCTATTCTGGAGTTGTAAGGTGCAGAGTAGAGACTGAAGCAGGGAATGTACAAAATAAGCTATTCTCACACATCTTCTGGTGCAGAGGTAGGGTTATCTAGATAGCTAGTGACACAAAGCAAGTAGAGCAGCTGGAAGGCAGGGTGGGCAAGGCACGATACATCCTCAGGAAAAGGATCACCTGAACATTAGATTGTGCCTCAAAAGTACCAAGCCACAGAAAGTATACTGCACGATTTGTGGCTTTCATGACTCAAATCTGTTTACCAACAAAAACAAATACAGTGGAGTAGACCTTAGACCTCTAAGGCTAGCTTTGAGAAACATGGGAAATCATTCTTTCCTTTTGTTGTACTAAGGATTAAAACAAGAGTGTTTGCACTGAGCTACATTCCTAGCCCTTCTAAAAGATTTGAAAGAGGGTGTTGATAAGTTGCCAAGTTGCCTAGGCTGTGCTTAAACTTGCAACCCTCCTCCTTCCCCTTCCTGGGCACAGGAATTACAGATGTGTGCCATTGTGTATTGCTGGAAAACTACTTTTATTCAAAAACTTTGCAGTTGAACAAGGTGAGGAGGCAGAAGCTGTTGGAGTCACCTCAGTTCCATTAATGTCTATCTCAACTCAGCCATAATCAGGTCTAACCCTTTCTGAGCTTCTTCATTTTTATTGGTTTTTATTCTAAGCATAAAAGCAATTATCAAGTAGAGGTGGCAAGAAACTCAGAAAAAAGGTAACAAATTGAATGTGCTATCCTGTTGTTTCCTGGAAGATTTGAGTTTGGTTTCAGAAATGGAACCCCTCTGGGGATATCTGAAGACATTATGATACTTAGACTGTCAGTCTATCATAGCTTTATATCTTCTCATCCAAATATTTCCTTAGAAACTACTTGATCTTGAATTAACTTTGTTTTTTTTTCACTGTAAAAGGTAGTTTATTAATTTTCTATGAAGTTAGTGTATGACATAGTGATCTTATTCTTGGCAAGCAACAAAAATATCTTTCACCTAAAAAATGAATTAAATAAAATCTGTATACATCCATTAGATGTACTATTACTTGGCAATGCAAAGAAAACATTCTGCTAAATATATAACAAAAATAGGGGAATTTTAAAATCATTATGCTAAATGAAAAGAAAGATATAGATTCTACATGTCCCACATGTATATATGCAATATTCTAGTAAATGTAAAATTTGAAGGACAGAAATCAGAACGAGTCCTCACAGCAGCCTCAGGACATGTGACACCTGCAGAGTAGAAGCCCTGGGAAGAGGATATCAGAGATGCCCCATGCCTTCGTTAGGCTCGGGACTGCTTGACTGTGTGCATCTTCCATAAAGCTTTACACAAAGTAGGTGATTTTTTTTAGAAATATGGTATCTTTCTGTCCAGAAAATATTCACTGCATGAGCGCTGTCATTACATTGCCAGGCCCATTGACTTTAGCGTCTCTGTCTTTGCATCCACACACATCTCCAGTTCCTTCCCCCTTTATCATCATTAGTCGATCCAATGAACCCATCATGCTACTGGCTTCTTCCAGAACAAAAACATAACTGAGTTTCCTAGAAAGAATCCAGAATAACAACAGGGGCCCAGACAGTTCTCTGAGTGATGCCACAAACGTCCTAATAGGTTTTACTCTCTCCCTATATTTTATAATTTCTTTCATTTTTTAATCTCCTAGCATCTAATACAAATTGATTATTTTTTTTCATATTTGATAGGATGGTTCCTTTAAGTGATGCTTAGAAAACTTTTCTACACATAATGTACATTTTAAAAATAATATTTGTTTTTAATCTTTGTTTTTTTATTTTTTACAATACTGTGGATTGAACTCAGGACCCTGCACTTGCCAGGCAAGTGCTTATTTCACTGACCTATCTCCTTGGGCCCTGTTTTAAATCTTTGAATAAGCAAGTAGTCATGGGTGTTCAGAATGGCCACACTAGCCTCTAAACAACTGAGAGCTAGGGTCCATCTCAGTTCATTTTAATTTCTATGAGCTCACATTTTTGGAAAAGAATGAGAAAGAATAAATCTCTACTTTTGAAAAGAAGAGAAGTCCTTCTGCTGACATTATGCAGTTAATTTTATTTTATTTTATTTTTTATTTTATTGAATTAACTTTGTTTTCTGCTTTTTCCATGAAGAAAATGGTCTGGCTCTCTTTTTTGGGTCTTCATGAGGTTATGTTCAGAAAATGTCTAATAGAAATGATTGTCAATCTCTACTCATCAGAGTATTGCAAGTATAAGGGGGAAGAGATAGAAATCTATGCTCATGGTTTGAGCTATGAAAAAGAGAATGATTCATCAGGCTACTTTATCACAGCTGTGAGATGTCAACTTGGCCTTGCTTCCTCTGTTTTCAGCATTTTCCTTTTTCCCATCCACACAAATGATACATGTACACATGAATGTTCTGTGGCTTCTGAAGTACCACTGAACCCACCAGAGCACCTACTAAGTACAGAGAAGAAAGGAAACTACTGTATAGGCTGTGCTCATTAAAGCAATGAGAGACTAACTCTCTCTGTCTCTCCATCTGTCTCTCCTACTCCCTCTCTCTCTGTTTTTCTCTGTCTCTCTGTGTCTGTCTCTCCTACTCCCTCTCTCTCTCTGTCTCTGTCTGTCTGTCTGTCTCGCTCTCTCTCTCTCTCTGTCTCTGTCTCTCTCTACTGCTTTCTGCTTTTCATTTGCCCTGATCAGAGATGAGTTTCCTGATCTTTGAGGAATTCCTTGAGTGTAATAAAATAATGACTTACACCCCGTGTTATTTTTCTCTGGTCTAGTGTGATTATCTGAAAGTACACAAAATAAAGAAAGAGTATGAATAATGGGCATTTTTATATCTCAAATAAATGATTATAAAAACTTTTAGATCTCAAGTCTATTCTTCTGTTCTTGGTAAGCCTCAGAGATAAAAAGGCATTAGAATTAATCAATCCCTAATTTGGAGATGAGAAGAATTTCTCAGATAGGTTATAAGATTTGCATAAGATCTTTAAACTGGCATTTAATTGTATTAAAATTCAGTGCAGCACCATCCTTCCCTGACACCTTACCAAGAATATTCTTAGTGTTGATTTTTTATTTGGGCTTTTGTCACCCACAGGTGACAGTCTTCTCAGGTCTTTCTTTATAAAAAAAAAAAAGGAGTAATTCCACTTTACTGAACACACAAGTGCAAATTCATCAGATTTCATCTCTAAGTAGAGATAATTGTAGTGACAATTGCATAAAACCATCTTTGACCACTCAGCAAAATCTAAATTACTGGGGCCTTAAATATTTTTTGAAAGAATTCTCCGAAGTACAAGCTGTAGCTATGCTAATTATTTCCCATCACCTTCTTCGCTGAACCCACGCTTATCTGGCACACAGTTGTGCTTAGAATTAATATTTTGCAATAATGTACATGTTTTTACAAAAGAAGATAACCCACAAAGATCAAAATAGAGTATTGTGTATATCCCAAACAAGAAAGAAAGTGCAAAAGGAAAGATCTGTTTGAAGGAAAGTGCAAAAAGTCTAATGAAAGCAAGTGCAAGGTTGTGAGTTCAATTAGCAGTACCAAAAGAAAAAAGAGGGCTTCTGATGAAAGACATCAAAGAGCTAAATATGTGGAAATATAATCCATATTCATGCAAAGATGGGGAAACATTAAATGTACATTGCTGAAAAAAACAGGTTAAAATGGTGTAAGGCATGCATATAAGGCTATTGTGTATTTCATCTCAAGCTGTTTGTGCCCCCCTCTGGACTCTGAGCCTGAGGGTACCATGTGGTACTACACTTGTTTTATTTTGCTTGCAGAAGAGATCATAATCTATAGATTAATCCAATCATAAATGGGTTTAACTTAATCTCCAGTATTATACATATTATTAAATTACATGTTTGCACTTTAATAAAAGTAAAAGAATTTTGATTTACCTTTCTAGTATTGTTTTTTGCTTGTTCTGTTTTAAAGGAAACATATATCTACTCTCTCATACATTTGTCTTCCTGGTCGTAGTAGGCTGATGAGTTTATGACTCTTACCCAATAATCCGAAGGAAATTGGAGAAAAAAATCTGAATCATCTTCAATCCTGCTGTCTGCCACATGGAGAAAGGATAGTAGTTTGGCAGGAGGAGTAGCAGGAAGAGTAAACAAGAGACTAGAAAGCAATTGGAATAGACAGAAGTAGATATGTTTTCAATATAGAGTTTTGCGATAAACCTGGTGATGGAATAACATTAGAGGAGTAAGGGCTAGGGAAATAGCAAGGATAGGATTAGCAGTTAAGAGTTCTATTTCAGCTGTATTAAGACTGACACACCATTTTCACATCCACACAGAGATTGCAAAGCATTTGTGTTGGCTTTCGTGACATGAGAAGTAAGTTGACAAAAGGAGGTATTTTCTAAATTTTCCTAAAATTTTGAGATATTATATAATAATAGTGTTAAGTATAGTACTATGTTGTCCAGTTCCAGGGCTTATTCATCTTCCACACTTTAAAATTGTACTTTTGGTCCAGCACTCTACACTTTCCTCTCCCCCAGCCTTTGGCAGCCGCTGTTTACTCTGTCCCTATGACTATCTTATATTCCTCATATAAGTGCAATCATGTAACATGTTCTTCTGTGACTGACTTATTTCCCTTTGCATAATGTCCTCTAGGTTCACACACATTGTCACAGATGACAAGAATACTAAGAAATCTATAGTATGTGTTTATCACCTCCTCCTCCTCCTCCTCCTCTTCCTCCTCCTTCTTCTTCTTGTATTTTAGGGAAGGGTATACAAGGTGTTCAGGGTCTCACACCTAGATCGGAGTCCTAGTGATTCACCTGAAAACAGCCTACCAAGAGCTAGGTTTACAGGTGTGCACCACCACACACAGCTCAATCACAGTCTCAGCATGCCCTGGGGGCAGGGCTGGCAAGATAGGCCCAGTGACCAAACCTGCTTGCGGGTGTTTTAATCCACAGAGCTATTTGGTTAGCCCTTAATCTTTAATCATTTACTCTCAATGGATTTGAAATTGTGTAAAAGTCTCAGCTGTTTTGAATAATTTTGCAATGAATATGAGGCAAACATTGCTGTAAGATCCTGACCATTGCTGTAAGATGCTTTTGGATACCCGCCTGAAAGTGGGTTTGCTAGGTCATGTTTTTAGTAGTTCTATGTTGAGATTTTTCAGGAGCCTCCATAGTACTTACTATGAGAAATGCACAATTTCTCCCCACTAACAATTACAACGGTTCAAAATTCCCATAGCTTCAACATATGTTTACACTTTTTTACTAGTACATGCCTGTAATACATAAAAGCTGCATTTCTGTTGGGAGTGGGTAAGTGCACAGGTTACATCTTGATCCTTTTTTACTTGGCTTCTGCTCTTTCCCACCGCCCCATTCTCAATGCCCCCTCCTACTTCTCCTATCTCCTTGCTTGTGATCATCAAGTTTTTTTAGTTTTGTTTTTAATCTACTCCCATTTAAAGTTACTCATATTAACAGAAACCATGCAATCTTTTATTTTGAAAGGAAAAAGCATTTCAAAACAAGATAGTTGGGAAAGTAACAATGATTATTAGTACATTGCTATCCCAGACTGACATGCAGTAGTTGCTCAATTAAAATTTCTTAAATGAATGGATATAGAAATTGATCATAAAATGTAATGGGTAAGCAGAAATGAGGTCAGGCTGGCAATGTTAAATAAAGAGAAAGTGTAAATGGAATGGATCAGTACAAGTAGTGCAAGTGAGAAAAATAAGGAAGAGAACACAACTAGAGGGTGGCTCATTTGAAATTAGAATTTCAGAATTACTGAGAAGGCATTGTGTGAGTGTTCAGAGCTCAGTGACAAAAGGGACTCTGTAAATGTGAGAAAATATGTCAATCACTGTTAATCAGCTATTTTGCTTTGAAAAACTGTAATGTATGTATTGTTATATGTTACCCCTGTTTCTGTCTTGGCTTGTGTTTTATTTTTTTAATGTACTTTTAGTACAGGTTCTACAGGTTCTCACTACACAGATCAAACTTGTAGTGATTATCCTGTTTACAGTCTCCCAAGTGCTGGGGTTATACCACCATGCCCAGTCTCCCATGGATGGGGCCAGCACAGCAGGCCAGGGATCAAACCCCTGCTTCTCTGCTCTGCTTAAGCAGGTGCTTTAATCTGCTGAGCTATCTGGCTAGCCACTTGTGCTTTTAGTTTTGATTTTTGCTTTTGTTTCTCTTGTTCTTTTTACTGTTCAAAATAAAAGAAAAATATAATTAAAAATGAGGTCTTTAAAATGGAGAGATCCACAGTTTAAGACTTGCTGTTGTGCTCCACAAATGTGATCTAAACAGGATTAAACTAATTGGACACATTCATGTGACATAAGCAGGGTAACACGGACACCAAGAGGAGGCCTCAGCAAGTAAAGCATGGTACAGCTACTGCCGGAGAAGGCTGACAGAAGACAGTAGGCCCACAAGCCAGTGCTGCATAGCTGCACAGCATTTTAGTACAGAGGGCAGCTGTGCTCCTCAGGTCTAGCATATATTTGAAAAAGAATTGCAACCAAATACATGTGATACTTGGCTGATTTATATATCGTTTTCGTAGAAGTCTGACTTCTTCACAAAGTCAGTCAGAAATACCAGGTTGTACAGTGCCTTCAAAACTAAGCAAAATAAAATACCCATGACTTCTGTTAAAGATGTAATTTTGTAAGTACCTTCTGAGTCAGTTGGGAGTCACACAAGAAAATTGGTCCCATTGTTTACTAGTCACACCTTATTTCTGAGAAGAAAACTGGAATTCATTGAATGATTCACTGGATGAACTGAATACTCCTAAATCACTTCTGACAATTTCCAAAGTAAAAATCCCTCACTTGAAGACAAAAATGTGCCCCAGGATCTAACGACATCTTCTGAAAGAGATGGTTCGGTAAAAACAGCGTATATTTACATGGGTACATGTGTTAAAAATCAGTTGTATTCCTTATCTGGGTTCACAACCATGGCATTACAACATTACAAACTGACCCTGCCACTTCCAGAGGGCTTTTTTTTGTTTGTTTGGTGGACCCAGGGATTGAACTCAGGCCCTTGCACTTGCCAGGGAAGTGCTTATTCCATTGAGCCATCTCCCTGGCCCCAGAGGGCTTATCTTAAAGCTGCTACGTTTTGAGCCTAAATGACTATTTACAGCCTACCTGTACACTCAATTGAGTGCTCACTCTGAGCAAGTCTCTAGAATTTCATAGTAAGCCAACCTGATCTCTGATATCACTGAACTCCCAGTCTAGCCTAAGAAATAGAGAATGAGCAATTGACTATTGTTCTGAATCTCACCTAATGAGGCAAAAAGTGCTACACAATTCTCACCTAATCTAGGGTTTTGGGACAGTTTCTTAGAAAATGGCCTCACTCTGAATGCTAAAAATAAACAAGAGTTAGTTGGGTGATAATTGCAGCAGGGAAGGACAAGTAATCCAGACAAATATGGACAAATGATCTGAAAAGATACTTCTCAAAAGAAGTGTACAAATGGCCAATAATAAATGAGAAACTGTGCAATACTGTTAGGGCAATGTAGATCAGAACTACATCAGAGTCTCATCTCACGTCAGAAAAATGGTTCATATATATATATATATATATATATATATATATATATACATACATATATATATGTATGTATATATATATACATAAATCCCCACTTTTTCAATATTTCATTTCATTTTGTTTTGACGAATACATGGTTCTTATTAAGGAAACAAAAAGTATCAAGTGCTGACAAGGATATGGAATAAAAGGATGCCTTCCAGACTGTGGATCTGTGTGTAAATTAGTATGAGAACTGTGGGAACACTATAGGTTCTCTTCAAAAAGCTAAATAGAGAACTACTACGTAATCTACCAATCCCTGCCCTGAGTATGTATGGGAAAGAATTGAAGCATATATTGAATAATATAACTGAAGCATATAAACGAGTCCTACATGCCCATGTTCATTGCAGCACAGTCCATAGCAGCCAAACTACAGGAGCTCAGCAGGCTTCTGGATGCAGATTTGCATTAGAAGACGGGACACAGGCACCTGTGTGCCCTTCTGGAGTCCTCAGTGGAACAAAAGGTGTGGCCTGTGTGCAGCCAGTATCTTTCTTGCATTCCCAACTGCATAGGCACATATGCTGGCATCATACACAAATGTTTTCCCCGTGCTGAGGATGCCTAACAGTGTATGCTTAACAACACTGTATGCTTCAAAATATGAAAAATTCCTATTTCTTTCACCTTAGTTATTGGCATAGCAGAGTGTCACCTTCACATTTCAAGTTTCATGTTGTTTTAATATTAAATAACGTCAGAGTGAGAAAATATTGCTATAATAACAGATTATCCACAGTTCTTTTAAAAATAAACTTCTATGTCAAAGCTAGAAGCCATTCAAACTGTATTAATAATAAGCAAGCAAGCTGAAGAGAAAGGTGGTATTTAACAGCACTGAATATTTTCCATTTTTATTTTCTTTAAAAGGAATAACAACTGTACCTAGAATAAAAAATTTTGAATCAAATCAAAGGATTCCCATCTACTTATCAGGAAGGATCTTTGTTTCTTAAGTATAAATATTTCTTGATTTTTATATCTAATACTTTAATAAAGAATGAAACATTTAGAAACACACTTGTTATTTTTCACAATAATAAATTTCCATTTGTAAGGGACTGGCTATTCACAAAACAGAAGGAAGCTTTGTTATAAATATGAACAGAGACATGACAGACTTCATTCTTTCCTTAATTTTCTGCTTGTGAGATTTTGTTATGTGACCTTGGGTAGCTAGCTTTTCCATTCTCTGGAATGGAGGGCCAGTGCCTGAAAATGGGCAAAGGTTTCAGCTAAGCACAAAAGGAATGATTGATTAGTCAGATGAGTCCACAATGGCACAGTCATTCACAAAGTTGAGCTTGCATCTATGCTCTGCCACCCCATAACTGTGTGGCCATGGGCCAGGCCCTTTACCTTTAAATCTATCATAATCTGCATCTGTCAAACAGGGACTGGAATGGCTGTCTGCCTAGTCCTGGTCCACACAGGATTTGAGGAGGATCAAATGAGAGGGCAGATGAACATGCTTTGGAAACTCTTCAAAATACTCTATTTTCACATTTTGATTATAATTGTAAATTCTTTTTACAAAGAAAGCGATGTGTGCATGTGTATGTGTGTGTGCGTGTGTGTGTGTCTGTGTGTGTGTAAAAGCAGAGAAAATTTTATACATATTACAGTTACAAGTATCGATGTTTCTTAAACAGATTTTGTTATATTTCTGGGACAAAGAAAATAAAATGGCTCTGGAGGAGGTACTTCTAGTTTATACTCAGACCTGAAAGAAAAAAAATATGGTCATGCATGACTTTATTCTCAACCCTCATGGGGGTTGAGGTAAGAAGATCACAAATTCAAGCTGAAACTAGGCTGCATAGCAACTTGGAGAGATTCTGTCTCAAACCAACACAAAAGGGCTAGTGATGGAGTTCAATACACCCTGGGTTTCCCCCATTACTTCAAAACATGTTTAAATAAAAACTAAAAACTTTAATTAGCATAAAGTCTGATTGGACGGTCAGATGGAAAGGAGCCAAGTACAGCTGCCAGTTATGCATAATTATTCTCATAATTTACAGATGAAGGAAGTGAGCAGCCAATAAATATTGCTTCAAGCCCAAGTTCACACAGAACCTTGAATACAGGTAATCTTTGTCAATTAAATATTTTTAAATTAAAGGACAAGAATTGCAGAGCAAATCTGGATGACACAAAACACTGAAAGGATCAGAACACTACATTTCCAGGCTGAGTGCCTAATCTTGTGCTCATTTAAACTTTGGGAACCAAACTGTAAAGTAAAATGGCTTTCTCCCTCAAGGACACTTATCGTTGTTTATGGCCACTAGAGAAAGCTAATAAAGTTAGAGATAAGCATGAAGAAGAGAGGATACCAGATGTTTTTAATTGTTTTGAAAAACGAATGACCATCCCTGGAACTGAAAAGAATGAATGCTAGCTAAAGCAAAGGAACCATGGTTTGGCTTCCTGGCTTTCATCGAGGACTATATGGAAGCAAGTAACAAGCCTAAAATCACAGAGGTGCACCAAGGCAAAAAAAAAAAAAAAAAAAAAAAAAAAAAAAAAAAAAAAAAAAAAAAAAAAAAAAAAAAAAAAAAAAAAAAAAAAAAAAAAAAAAACAAAAAACTAGTTTTCACTGTACATTACATACAGATCTCCAATCTCAGGGGCAAAGGTAGAAGGTGGACGGCCTTTATCTTCATCCTCCTCCCAGAAATCATTGCTGACATATAAAAGGAATCTCTTACTAATCTAAGCTGAATTATGAATTCGGCTCAAAATCACTGCATTTAGCACGTGTGATTCAACATTACACAGAAAAATAATCACAATAAAATTGTTTTACCAGAACTGAGTATCGATACATTTCTCAACAATCTTTGTTGTCCTTGGGAGGTAACCAGATTTCATGTGAACAAATCCTGAGAGCAAGCCCGCCTCTGGCGGAAATGATTCTAGCGCCATCTAGTGTAAATGCTCTTGGAATAAATGTTCTAGTATTGCACAGCCATCTAGTGACAAAAGAAAAAAAGTGCTCCAGAACTAAGGAATATAGCTTAAGTCCTTTGCAAACTGAGAGCTTAGCTGGTGATAATAAAATATGTTTAATTGCATTCTCGTCTAGATAAGAACTAAAACACAGTCTAAATTGTAAGTGGATTTGTAATACATTCTCTTATAGATGCATTTGGTGCATCTATCCCCTAAACTATCACCTTCTCCTCTGAACTCCTTTGTGCATGCCTCTCACACTGCAGCTCAACTCCAAGTTGCTATTACGAGACTCAGTGGCTCAAATGCAAGCAAGGACATATTATTCTTTTGCTCTAAACCAAACCTGCCCATAGTTTTGTTTAATGTACAAGACAATATCCATCAAAACCCCTACATGAAAAAAAAAAATTCTACATGATCTCACCTCACACAGCCCATCCACATCTACATTTTGGCCACTCAGTTCTAGCCATACTGGCCTTAACGTATCTCCAACACATCAGCTATACTCTTGCCTTTGATTTGTGAGTACTGTCTTTTTAGGAAAAGGATTAAATTTAGTAGCATGATGAAGATCAGCATTGATATCAGACACCACCTGGTTAAGTTTTAGACCTACTTCACCCTAGCTATGTGACTGAGAAGCTGTCCAATAATACAAAGTTTCTTCTCCTGAGAAATGGGGATGATAGCAAAACTCACTTTATGACACTGTGGCAAGAATCAACTGATAATTTTACTGATTGTCCTTAGAAGAGTTCAGGAGCATAAAGTTTCCTGAAACATTAATGTTGACATTATTAAGGTGATTTGGTTGGGTGCTCTTCCACCTGGCTGAAGGGCTGGACCAAAAATATACCACTCAAAGAATGTAGCCACTGAAATTCAGCCCTACTACTTCCTTCTTTACACATTTTTTTCAAAGCCTGACAAAAACATGCACATGGCAATCATGATGGTATGAATGGACGACCAATGATAGATTCAAGGTACTCAAATGATCTCACTACACAAGAAGGCTAGGCCAATGTGTTCGCTATATATGATAATTTGTCATATATGATGTTTAAACCCAGAGTCGCAAAGACATAACAATGGGCAATAGCTTGTACAAAGATGACAAGAATGTTAGTCACCTTCTGGTTCAGTAAAACCAGGGAATGTTATGTGAATGTCAAGACTACTCTGACCTTGCTTTGCATCAAAGCAGTGTTGAGATACAGGGATGGGGTAGCTGCGCCATATATTGTACAGCTGAAACAATGAATTTGTTTCTGAAGAGCACCCTTTAAGCAGACATGTGTACACAGAAGCCACCCAGAATGTCAAAGGGTCATGGGATTATGAGAAATAAATGAAAGGCCGTGGCAGGTGTTAGATGAAAATGTGCAGATTCAAAGGACATGAAAACTCTCTTCAAATTCCTGAAGGGCTGTCACATGAGAAGGAGGAAATCAATCTTCTCCTTACTGCTGATAGATTCATTGAACAAATAGTGAAGACCTAGAAAAGTCATGGAGAGATATATTTAGCCTTGCCTTACCCCTCTTAAAATGGCTCCCTTGAAACAAGAGCTATCTTGTGACGTAGTGAGCTCCTTATGACCACTGAATTACTAATAGGATGTACACAGAATACTTCAGACACCACTTTAGAACTCTGGAGAGGCAGAACTAACAGCAAAGCTTCTAATACTCACAGCCCATGGGATAGGAACAAAACCACCTTGAACTAGAGATGCCACAGGTCTACATATGGTGGCTATGGCTTGAAGGTGTGGAATGTAAAACTATAGGGAAGGGAAGGAAATACTAAGATAGTAAAGCATATGAGTGAAGTCTGAGAGGTAAGGAGATTGTTAATTAGCATACCACACAAGACATAAATTTCCTCCCAAAGTTAGTCTTGTAATTTCTCTCTATTTTCCTAAGGCTTGGAACCAAAGGACCGAGAAGAACTTTTGGTCTCCCAGGAAAATACTCTAAGTCCCAGTTTTCTTGGTTCCATACTCATTACACTGCAAGCCAGGTTGACAATACACAACCTATATATTTCTGTTTTAGTGTCTACCATACAGTTTTTGTCCCTTGTGCATCCTTGGACCTTAGCCTATTGGCAATTACCTCTACCATCTTATCACATTTATAGCATCATTTAGCCCCAGTCTGGGACCTTGACTCCTGTAGGGACATACGATCCTCACCCAAGAAAGTGAAGTGAAGCTGGCTAAGGGAATAACAGATAGATTTTTACTGTCTGTACATATGTAGACATTGTTGTCTTTGGAGTGCAAAAAGTATCATACCTCTATATGCAGTCAAAACAGAAGATGCTTCTTCTAGGCAAAATTAACAGTGTTCAGTTCTAAATGGATCACACATTACTTATGTATTTTGATAAAATCATTCTAACATAAATAGAAACTGCTGTGTCTGCTAAATTTTTTGTTGTATAGACCCAATTATCAATAGTAACAAAGCAATTGTTAAAGCACCATGAAATCAGAACTTTATTTATTTATTTATTTATTTGGTACAGGTTCTCATTGGGATTATAAGTATGCACAATCACACCTGGATTTGGTGGATGGTTCAGCACACCTGGGACAGGGCTGGCATGGCATGCAATAATGGGGATCTAACTGGATTCTTGCTCTTGCCAGGCAGGCACTTAAACCTGTGCTGTCTCCTCAGCCCAATTCAATATTATCTTATTTCCATTAGTAGACTATTTAGAGCAATTTTAGGTTTGCATGAAATTGAACAGAAGGTACAAAGTAACCTGATATTGTCTCTCTGCTGCCTCACTTTTCTCTATTGTTAACATTTCACATTGTTACAATTGCTAAGCCAATATTAACACTTATTATGAACTAAGGATCAGCTCATATTATAGTTCAGTTATCATTCTATAAGTTTGGATAAATGCACAATTATGCTGCTCATCTTCATAGTATCATACAGAACCATTTAAGTGCCTTAAAGCCCCCATGTTCCACCTACTCATTCCTCCTCTATTCCATCTGAACCCTAGTACCTGGCAACCACTGATCTTGACTTTCACTTTTTTGTTAGTTAATTTTATTGAGAATGCATTACCAATGAGACAGTTTCAAAACAGGTTAGTAGGACAATTTTAATAACCAATACATTACATATTATTGTTTTTATAGTGGTTATTCATAATATAAGATGCAGATATGATATCCTGTCCACAAACACTGTTAGTACAAATATTTATATTCATTGAATTAAGAGAAAGTAGCTGTATATCCATCCTATTTTGAATATACAGATACAAAATGGTCCTTCATTTGTATCCCATTTTGTTTAGTTTTGTCAGAGATGGGCATTCCATTGCCATTTAAATATTGTAGGTGCATGACTTCAGCAAAATATTCCAATATAGTCCAGTAGTTCATAATAGTAGTGGGTTATCCTCAGGACCGGCAATGTCAGAAGTTGTTGACTTGAGCCTTTTACAGCTTAGCATATTAATATGACTTAACGTTTTATGTATCATTTTTATACTTTTCTGCTGGATGATTAAGACCAAGATAAAGCACAGTTTGACTTTTCCAAAAAATCATGCAGTTGGAGCTATACATTACTTAGCCTCTTTAGGCCATCTTAATTCATTGAGAATTAGAGGCTTAAATTTATGTGGATATAGCACAGTTCATTCACTTTTTAAAGATCATCTTGGTTGCTTGGAAGTATGAGTACAGCTATCATAAATAATGATGTAAAGGTTTTTTGTGGACATAGTTTTGCCACAAATTCGAGAAAACATCAAGGAAAGACATTGGCTGGATAGCATGGTATGAGTATACTGTTTGGTAAGAAACTAGCAGCTGTCTTTCAAATTGGCTGAATCATTTTACATTCCCACCAGCAATGAATGAGAGCTTCTATTATTCTGCATATTTGTCAGCATTTGGTGGTATCAGTGATTTGGATAGTAACTGTTTTGATAAGAGTAATCACATCACATTGTTGTTTCATTTGTAGCTCCATAATGACCTATAAGGTTAAACACACTGTGTTCTCATATGCTTATTAGCCATGTGAATATGTATCTTTGTGAATTTTTTGTTCAGATACTTGCCCACTTTTAAGTTGGCCTGCTTTCATTTTTAGATTTTAATAGTTCTTTGTATTTCCCAGACATAAGTCCATAAGTCCTTTATTAAATATATATATATTGTGCAAGTACTTCCTGCCAGCCTGAAAATATATTCTCTTAACAGTGTCTCTTAAGGAAGTATTTAATTTCAGTATATATATATATATATATATATATATATATATATATATATATATATATATATCACATTTATTTTATTTCAGTGTTACTTTACTGAATTTGCCTTTGCCTTGGTATTTCTAAATATGTACTTTCCATTCTAATCAACTGTAGGTAGTCATTTCAAAATTTTTTCATTGTTGAGAACCCCCAAACTGTACAAGGTTCAGGACCTTCCAAAACTGAATCCCCCGAATGTGCCCGATCTTGTCTGTTCCTGAGTCCAGAAAAGCAGTCCTGGGCTCTACCACACAACTGCAGCCACACTGCACAGGGAATAGAGAGCAGGGGAGAATTTCAGGGGTGCCCACAGAGTTCTGCAGTCACTAAGAGGCAAAGCCAAGGCTGATGCCCTCATCAGAAGCCAGGCTCTCAGGCCAAGCACTTCAGTTCTAGAAGTCCCAGCGCTATTTCATTGGACTCCTGCAAGCTTTGCCCAAAACTGAACAAACTGGAACCTATTCCACTTTTCTGTTCCTTCCCTTCACCAAACTGTTCAAGCTAAATCCAGGCATCAAGGAACTTCCTTTTCACCTGTCAGTCTTCCAGACCTAACTGATCCGCAGTTCTATCGATTATGTGCTATAAACATTACGTGAAGCAGAGCACTCTCTCCTTCCAGGCACCACCTGTGCCACTTTTTGTGTCCCAGGAATCCAATGCTTCATTCTGCTAAGTCACCCCCACCCAAGCTCTAAGCCTTGTATATGTCATGTGCTCCACAAACACTGTGTAGTAGATTTTCTAGTAGGTGACGTGCCTCCTCCTATGCTTCTGCAAGCAACCAATCGACCCATGACACATAATCTGTTGTGTTACCACTGCTGAATTATAAAATTGTTTTTCACTTAAATACAAAAGATAATTGCTCATTATAACAGGTCAAACAGTACAAAGATGTACAAAGAAAAATTAACAAGATGCCTCCTAGTTCCCACGGCTCCATATAAACTTAATTCATTGCTGTTAATAGGCCCTTACACCAGAGCAGGGGTCCTTATCATTTATTAAAGCATTTTCCTACTAATGGACATTCAGGATACTTATGAGGAATTTTTTTGGCTGCAATACACATTGTCACATGTTCCAGGCATTCATTTTTTTTAGATCATATCCTTGGAAACTAAAGGATGTGTGATTTAAATTTTAATAGACATTGCCAGTTTACTTTCCCACATAAGGTAACAATTCACCCTTCACCAGTAACACATGAGAAATGCCTGTGTGCTTTACACAATGCCTGAGTGCTTCTCAGAATTAATGCTGCATTATTTATTTTATGTGGTGGAAAGTGGCATTTCTTTGTTTTAATTGGGATTTTCCTATTTGACAATATTTTTATGTACTTGTTGGCAATATATATTATTTCTTCTGTGAAATGACAATTCATATCCTGTTTTTCTATCACATTCTTTAATTTTTCTTAGTAATTTATACATGCTTTACCTACAGAAGTTTTTGATCATATATTGTGTCACGAATATTTTTATAGGTCTCTAGGTTTCTGTTATTATATGTATGGTATATAACACTGTGAGTAGAGAAAACCTTGATTCTTTTCCTGTGAAAGAACATGGAAAATAGCACAATTCACTAGAGCTACAGTATCTAACCTGGTGTGAAGAGAAGTAAAATGATTTCCAGATGACTAGGAAAAGTACAGAAAATAGAAGATGGTCTCAGGGGACCCCTACAAATCTCCATTGCCTCTTAAGTTCTGTGGGCAAGACACAGGTCTTCTATAAAGCTTGTGAAGGCAACAGAACAGGCAGAGTTTGCATTGGCCCATGAGAATGTTTTAGGTTTGAAACAAGTCAGAGAAATGGTGTCCTGCATGTGGCTTGCAAATGACCTGAGACAGACCTATTATTTGGAAAAGTGGTTCTCCAAAGCTCATGTGTTAAAGGCATGGTCCCCAAAATAGCAGCATTAGGGAGTAATAGAACTATTAAGAGATAGGTTCTAGTAGGAGGTTCTCAGGTCACTGGGGTGAACAACTGAAAGGGACTAAGAGACCCTACTCTGTTCCTCTTTCTTTCTTTGGTTTGCCAGGCATGAGGTGAGTGATTGCACTTTAACTCAGACTCCTGCCCTATTATGTTGCCTTGAACTAACCAGTCAAGGATGAAAACTTCCAAACTATTGAGCCAATATATACCTTTCCTCCTTAAAGCTAATTATCTCAGACATATAAGCAGAGGAAACTGACTAAAATAGATATTGTAACATTTAGAAGAGGCTGCTGAGCTAGATATTTAATGTGGTTAATGTTGTAAATTAACTTTATAGCCTCAGGAGACACGTAGGAGATTAAAGAAGCACATTTATGAGTGTGTCTGGATGACTCGTGGGAGTATAACCTTGGAGACTATTTCTCCCTAACCCATTTTTCTCTGGTCCTTTCTCTGTTTCCTATTCCCAGATTACATGCATTGACCCACTTTTGTTTGCCACAACCTTCTACCATATTTCTGCCTTGGAATCAGCAGAATTACAGATCTCTGAAGCTATAAGCCACAGTAGACCTCTTCTCCTTAAAGTTCAGGGTTTCAGATATTTTATCACAGCAACAGAAAGCTGACCAATACAGTGATGAGCAGAGGCTACCTTCAATCCTTCCACCATGTGTAGATAATAAATAAGCATTGGACTATAGATGCAGTTCTCAAGGACTGCAGATGGTGTATCTGAAATGACTAAAATTATTTCTGTCACTCAGGAGACAGATTTAAAATATTAAAACAACTCAGAATAAAATTAAAACATGCACTGCTCAGTATATAAATATGCATGATACCATGTTATATTGTATGTATGTGGTGGATTGAAAATTGGTGGTCAGCTTGTAACATCCAGCTGAACTGAACCAGTGTGGTGCCAGATGTGGGAGGCCCACATGAGGATTGCTGTTAGCAGCGTAAGAGGTAGAACTGGAGGAGAGGGAGAGGCTGTTGGGAGCTGGTAGAAACTCTTGGGAAGCTATTAGGGAGCTGCTGATTTTCTTGGGCTATTTTGCTGGCTTTCTGATGAACTCAGCTGTTCTCACTGGAGGAGGAGCTCAGGACCTCACTGTGCTGAGGATGACTATGTCATACTGGGCGGAGCTCTGGTACTTACCCTGAGCACTGCTTCCTGGTTCCAATGAAGGTCCCTCACCCTACTAGCACAGATCCTTCAGCCCACTGGCACTGATTTTCCAACTTCCACCACCTTCCTAGTGCAAATCCATGAAACACAACTGCATGAGATATTGTCATGGGTTCTAGGCCTCCAGTTGGACTTGTAGGAGGCATTATTTGTTGGCCTAGGTCTTCAGATGGAGTCATACCGAATATTACCATGAGATCCAGGCCCTCAGCTTGATTCTTTGGTCTTTAGTGTATGACAGATTTCCTGCACTTTTTGTAGGATGCCATGGTGACTGTTATAAATAATCTTGTGAAATATATGTCCTGTATTAAATTGTTCTCCCCTGCAAAACCCTAAACCTTAAGAATGTAGAATGAGAGATGTTAAGCTGAGAGTAACAGGAGAGTGCAGTGAGGTTCATTAATGCTGGGTTGTCCAAATAAATGCACTGGGGAGGAACTTTCAAACAGAGAAGAAGGCTGAACTAAAGTTTAAGCACCTGAAATGAAAGAATTTTTAGAGCATGAATGGCAAAATAAGGGAGAACCAGAGATACAGCTTTAGGAAATTAAATCAAATGATAAGACATAAATTTTAGCCTTAAAATAGATTTTGTGTTTCAGCACAATCAAACACAACTGTAGATACAAACATATGATAGTGAGATTTTAAATTGTCTCTGTGTCCTAAAAGGTAGAAAATATATTCCTCCTATTGTGGTTTCTCATAGATTAATGATCATATTTCAAAATTTGACAAGTATATAACTTTTTTCATCTATAAGTTGGGACAACCCATTGTTCATAACAGATGCTGGATATCCATAATGTTATGAAGTCTGAAAGTGTTCAATGACCTTCTGTGCTAAATATTGTTGATATTAAATCACTTAGGGATAGGCTCTTTGCTAAATCAAATCAGCTTCTGTACCTCCCCTGTAATGATACTGGAAATGAAGAAGCATACAGTATAGTATTTCACTGATTCTTCGTATCCCCCTTATAAAGGCAGGTGATATGAGCACTTCTAAATGAGAGCATCAACATGCATTAGGACGCAGTCATCACTTGGCAGTGAGACTGTCTGGTCCCAGAGCATCCATCAGACTATGCTTTGTGTGGGCTCTGCTCACAGCTAAGCAGCTAGTGCAGGCACTGTCATCTCTTTGACCTATTTTCTTGGCTCTCATCTAACCACCAACTCTTTTTCTTTCTGATCAGTGTGGGTGAGAACCCCACAGGCACAAAGCTAAGTGATTTAGACACTTGGGAATTGTGCCCCACTTTAAGAAAAAGCAAATATACTACAAATGACCCCAAACTGCCCCCTGTAATACATAGATTCCTTTTATAAAAAAATTAACTGTACAGAAACTCAACGACAGGCTCTTCACATTAAATTATGAACTTTTCTGTAAATATTTGCTGACTATGCATAAGTAAGTTTATTGCAGAGAGCAATTAAACAGTGGCTGTGTTTTTAGAGGACCCAGCTTGCACTGGCCAGAAATATGGAATAATGACATAAGGAAAGTTTTAGAAATCATGTTGCATTTTGGTTAGGGAGCAATATATATATATCATATATATGATGTATTATGCATATCAAATATATGATATATATAGAGATCATTCTACTATGTTTTTCCAAAAGTTTTAAACACATACTGAACTGTTAAATTCATTATATTTTAAAGCAATTTAGCACACTTTTGAGTAACTGTCATGTGTTAGACACTGCTAAGTTTTGTGTGAGATATGATATAGAAATCAGAATACAGAAGTGTCATGCCTGTTGTACTTACAACGTGAAGAAAATGTGCATGACAACAAGGTTACACAAAAGGAAGCATGAAACTCCTTTAAACATACAGAGAACAATAACCAATGTTCAGTTTGGAAAGGGCACTCCCCAAGCTATAGAACTAGCTCAAAGCTGAATAGGGAAGCCATCAACAAGCTCTTTTGGTAGTCCAGCAGAATGGTCATGGTAGTAAACCAAGACAGTGACTAAGGAAGATAAGAAGGAACACTACAACAGCATGCATGAAAAAGCAACCAGACCTTGATCACTTTATCTAGAAGACAAGTGGACATGAGACATGAAGGAGGCCCTTAAGCATTGCATTATGGCCCTGGAGAATGAAGTGACTATTTTTAAGACATAAAAAAAAAAAAAACAAGAAAGCTGTATACACTGACAAAGGGTCTACAAACTGTAGTTCAGGGTTTCAGGGTAAATCTTCAAGGGATTTACTGATCTTGGCAGATACAAAAGTTACATTTCTTGTTATATAGGTCTTGATCTATCTTGGTCTCAACCATCCAGTAGAAAAGTATAAAAACAAGGTATAAAAAGTAAAGCCATATTAACATGCTGAGCCATAAATGGCTCAAGTCAACAACTTCTGACAAGGCCAGACATACAGAAAACCAAATACTATTATGGACTACTGGACTATTTGGGGTTATTTCTCTGAATTCACACACCTACAATATTTAAATTGCATCTCTGACAAAACTAAACAAAAAAGGGGAGCATAAATGAAAGACCATTTTGTATCTGTATATACAACGTAGTTGGGATAGATGAACTTTCTCTGAATTCAATGAGAAGAAAGATTTGTACTAACGGTATTTGGACAGAATATCATGTCTGCATCTTGTACTATGAATAATGACTACAAAGACAACAATATGCAATGTATTACTTTTTTATTGAACTACAAATGTCAATCAGACAGTTTCAAGACACCTTAACAAGACAGATTCGATAAATTAATACATTGCAAACTGTTTTCATAATGTTTTGGTACTGTACAAGGTGCATACATGATATTATATTTGCAGATATTATTTTAGCAGATATCTCTTATCAGTGAATTAAGAGTGTAGCTGCTTACATATCTTATTTTTTATACCTGAATTATATCAAAAATTCAATAATCATTTCCCTAGTGGATGACCATAGTACTAGAAGCCGACATATAATATCCTGTCCAACCACCATTAGAGCAAATCTTGCCTCTCATAGAATTATGTAGAAGCACAGCGTTATCTATCCCAACTGAACTGTCTATACACACACATCATGATTTTTTCTTTCTACACCCCTTCCTTTGTCTACACCTGTCAAAGGTGGGCACTCCATTGTCATTCAACTAACTTAGTTGCTTGAACTCGACACCACAATCCAACACAGTCCAGCATTCTACAACAATAGTGAGTGATTCAAAGAAGTTGTCGACCATAGCCATTTACAACTCAGCTTAATATTATGGCCCCACGATGTATACTTCATTTTTATACTTTTCTGCTGGATGGTTAAGACCTAGATAGATCAAGACTTATATACCAACACATGAACTTTATATTTCGCAAAGGATCTGGATACATTGTATCATAGAGATATATGTGTACCTATGTTTATAGCAGCACAATGTGTGATAGCAAAATCTTGGAAACAACCAAGATGTCCATCACATGAGGAATGGTTGAAAAAGATGTGGTATTTCTATATAATGGAGTATTACTCAGCTATTAACAATGTATTAATTATTGAACTGTCCTACTAATTGGTTTTGAAACTGTCCCATTGTTATTTGTTTCTCAATAAAATTAATAAAAAAGAGAAAGTGGCATAAATATAATATCTAGCAGAAGGTGACAGGGATTATGAATGTTTCCATGAACTCTGTCTCCATGGGACATATAAACTATACCCTAAATTTTCATGGTGCAAAGCAATCTGTTTATTTATTCAAGTTGCTCAGTTTGAAGGAACTGTGTCATCAGGATAGATTGCATGAAATATGTATAGTGGCCATGAATAAGTCTTAAATATGATTGGCTCTGCCAAAGTGGATATTCTGCTAGCCAACTTGCCAGTCTAAGAACTGAGCTTGAGGTTCAGCAATCAGTGTATATATTGGGTCAATGGCCACCTTCCAGAGAAGTGCCCAAAGATGCTGCTGCAGCACTTGAGGCTGTCAGTGCAACCATCCTCAGGATTTCTCTTCACTACTGCTATAGTACATTGTCTTTTCATGCAGAAAACTTTATTCATGAAAATTATTCATCTCTTCTACTCCTGAGAAATAGCATGACATATTTCTAGGCTCTCAAAGGTAAGAATGAAGTCATCATTACTCATTGCATCTCGAGAACATTGCTCTGTGAACAATTACTGCAGCACTGGTAGAAAGACTCGAATACCTAAATTGTTAAAATAATTGCGCACTTCTCCAAATGAGGACCCTGGTGCAAACAATCTCAAAATGTGCTCACAAACCTGCAATTTGATTCTGAAAGAAAATATTTAAAATGCTAGCAGAAATTTTGTCTTTCTGTTTCTGCAAAAGTATTCCAAGAAAAAGCCTTCTTCTACTTTACAAAATAAAGAGATAAATAAACTCAAAATTTCCAGATGCCTCAGTCATATGCAAAAGAAATCATGTTTAAACAAATATTTTCAAAGAACTGAGATTTTATTATTTCAGATTTTTGAAAGAAATTCCATTTGATATAAATACTATAACAATTTCATGGTTTCCAAATCTAATTTTCAGACAGCATTTGTCCAAAATATTTAGATAATAACAGTACTGCGGGACTGAGGACACATTGTATAGTACTTGATTGTGCATTCTTACAGATGTAAGCTTTGGTGGTGGTAGTGTCCAGGTGTTAGGTTTTAGTTTTTATGAAGTGGAATCCTACGATATTTTCCAGTCAAGCTATGCTGCACTCAAATGGTTGTAGGGCTACTCCCTGAGGACACCTCATTAAAATAAATTATCTTTCTCCTAAGTCTATCCCAGCATATGTAATTTTAAATACAATCTCTAATTAATAGTCTCTTGGTTACATGGTAATGCTGGCTCGCATCAGAGGGTAATTCCAAATTGATCTAACAGATTCAGTTGCAAAATACAGCAGACTCCTAGAATGCAGCCTCAGAATAGAGTATGAAAACCAACAGACATGTCCAAACTCCAAAGTCCACTTCTAAAGGTTTGAAACTACCAACACTAAACCTGAAACTTTCCACTCCACTAGATTAACAAGATAGGCTTATTTCATGCATTAAGCCATTTTCCCTGAATTTTATAATGCAATTTGAACCAGGCTCCAATTAGGCCATTCCAGCACTCATTACTAAAATTATACATTCCATGTTGAGAATGACCATAGATTAATTTTTCTGTGCTGTTTGCAGAACACCATGTTATTTTGCACTTTCAAATCCTTTTAGCCATAAATATAATAGTAATCTCTAGTGACATTCAGCGATAACAATGGACTATGTTCTCTTTCCATAACTGTTTTTTTTCCCTGAGATGCTGGTTTTAATTAGCCCCACAAATCCAAAGGAGCAGCCAGGTCCCATTTATGCCAGCATGCAAGGCACTATGTTTATACTTACAATCCTCAGTATTTTATTTTACCTCATATGCCATAAAAGAGATCATAAGTGTCTTGGACTAAAATGTGTTCCATAAATTTAGATCATAAATTCTTAACATTTAGAATCAATCTCTGTCTCTTGTCTCTTGTCTCTTGCCTCTTGTCTCTGTCTCTGTCCTTGTCTCTGTCTCTGTCTCTGTCTGTCTCTTCTCTTCTCTTCTCTTCTCTTCTCTTCTCTTCTCTTCTCTTCTCTTCTCTTCTCTTCTCTTCTCTTCTTTTCTCTTCTCTTTTCTCTCTCTCTTCTCTCTTTCTCCCTTAATTTAGGTCTCAATGATGTAGGCCAAGTGTCAAGTCCACATCTTTACTTTGTCCAATTTGTCTACTATTAGTATCTTGATTTAAGATACATTTGGAGAATCAGAACTGTGAAATATTGAAAGCAATTTCCAAAGAATCAGACACAAATTTGCTGGCATCTGTCTGTATATATCTATACATTCTTTATTTAACTGCCTCTGCTCCTCATCATAACCCACACAAAACTAACTCTAATTCACATAAATGTGTGGGAAGCCAAAAATAATTTCCATATATTTATATATGGAAAGTGATTTCAAGGTGCATTTTTCATCTCAGTGTTCTCTAATTATTATAGAGTAAACATAAAATCACTTAACTTTGGGCAGGAGGAGATGTAGTGACAACTTAAACTGCTTTGGCTCAGTTGCTTGGATACTATATTACACTAAGATATGTGAAGTTGTAAAAAACTAGTAACTTACTTATATACTATTATATACTACTTAAATGTATGATAAAACAAAAATCATAGTACAGATACATGAACAAGTTCAAAATTAATTTACATATGCATTTAGCTAACTAAATAGATGTAAGCAATACACTTGACACTTAATCCCTTCCTCTAAGGGTGAATGTTAAAATAAATATCATGGAGTTTTGACACAGGACAAGAACAGGGTGGTAGTGCAAAGATAAACAGAAACCCCAAACATACACCCAGGATTTGGACGCAAATGTATTTTCCATCAATTGGCACCAGTCCGAATCACACTTAAAACAACAGGCCCTACTCTCTGGTGGTGTATGGCTTATATAAGACAAACAAGCAGGAAGTACAGACGCAGAAGGCTTGTCACATATGGAACTGGTTTATATAATTTGCATCATAGTGACCAGCCATGCATCACAGTGAACAGTTTTTTGTAAGAAACAAAAGTAACAGGAATGGTTAATCAAGGTTAACCAAACTATTAGCTGGGCAATTAACAAACTGAAGTGTACCAGCTGGGGTTGGGAGGCATCTTTTGGTACAACGGCAAAGAAATAGCATAGCACTGAAGGCTGGTATGTGCTTTGCATGACAAATCAAAAGCAGCAAAGGACGTGCAGAAAATCAATCACTTCAATTTGTTCTTAAATAAAGGTTACAAGTTGACATATCACATACATGCTCATGCATGTGCACACATACACACACACACACACACACACACATTAAAATCAGGGCAATTACATCCATTGTAGTATCAACCATGAACTTCTGTGAAGTTTATAAAGCAGTCTCTGTGTGTGTGTGTGTGTGTGTGTGTGCGCGCGCGTGCGCGCGCACGCATGCGCGTGTGCATGCTCTGGTACCAGGTATAAAACTAAGGTGCTTGCCAGGCAGGCACTTATTCCACTGAGCTATCTCCCCAGCTCACAAAGTAGCTTTGCAAAAACCATCTCATTTTAATTTCACAACTCTGTCAGGTGGGAGAGGTTATAAGCGATCATATCCTTGCAACAGACACTGAACGCAATATTCAATTTGAACTTAGGTAACTCTAAGAGGTCCAGCAAGATACGCAAGTCTGCAATTGTTTACAAAGTTAATGCACAGACACATTATGCATTAACATCCTTCATTGACTAGGACAGGAGCTATAGCTGCCTCCCAGCTGTCAAAGAATATAAGCAACACCCAGCCTCCCAAGTGGTGAATAGTGTGTGCAAAAGAACAAAAGTCCAGACCAGAAGAAGCATCCTGTAGAATTGTCAGAGGGAACCAGAGGAAATAATTTTGAGCCTCTCGTGAGCTAGAGTCACTTCACACCTTACAGATATTGAATTCAGCTTCTGAGGCAATGAACTGTAGTAAAGCATAAAACCCATACAAGCCTGGTGATACATGTTTGCAATCCCAGTACTCTGGGAGTTGACATAGGAGAAACACAAGTTTGAGTACAGTGTGGGGAATTTAGGGATACCATGAAAGAAAAAAGAAAAGATCTGAAGTGTTGGTTCTCATGATGATATAGTCTTGTAAAAACACAGGAGCATGAAACAGTGAAACCAATAGGCAAGACAAAAAAAGAAAGTTTGTGCAATGTATCCAACCACTCACACTCCTCTGTATCCTCCCTCTTCAGTGAGATAGGAGTAGAAAAAGGAGATAGAGAAGAGGGATATTCTACAAGGAAGATATGTAAGTTCAGATCTTTGATTCTCTTTTCCTGGTGACTATAGGATGGATAAATGGAGCAGCAAAAAGTAGTCAAGAACATAGAGTGGAGCCTACACAAAATCTATGATATCATATGAGATACCATCCTTTGGATGGTTCAGAGTAAAACCTTCATTGGTTTTATTGGTGCGAAATTAGTTGACTAGATGCTAGGCTTCTCTCTGCTATAGCATATGTAGCAAATAAGAATCATGAGTTGCCTGGAAGGTTGGGTGATCAGAGTGAGGGTACAGTACATAGACTGAGTTAACCTACCAAAGGGAAAGGATTTTCTGTGTGCAGCTGTGGGAAATATCAGCTGTCCCTATCAATGACAGCAGCCTGAAAACAATCTTCCTCCCAATTCTCATAATGAATTTTTCAGAAATAAGAGAAAAATCATTCTAAATTTTGTATGGAACCACAAAATACCCTAAATATCCAGACCAATCTTGGGAAAGATTAAAACAAGAGGAATAGGTCACAGCTTGTGAATACAAAATACATTTTGAAGTAAATAAAGCAGTGCAATGCTAGCATAAAGGCAGGTTTATAAATGAGTAGAAGACAAAGATGACAGCAGAAATACACACACATGTAAAAAGACAGACAGTCTTCAAGAAATTTGGCAACAATACAAAATAAGGACACAGTCATCAACAAAACATGTTAAGAAAACTGGAAAACAATGAGAGAGCAAGAGAAGAGCTAGGAAACACAACAGAGGCAAAGCCATACAGTTATATGTACAAGATGGGTAAAGCAAGGATCCCAAGAATCTTCACAAGATTTTTGAATCTAGCAGTTAGTTGGAAGGATTCTCACCCTAACTATATATGCTGATACCTGTGAACTAAGAACCACACTGAAGATGGCAATTTGCAATAGTATGTTCATGCTTACAGTGCCTGTCATTCTGGTCTTCTGAGTACATGCTGCTTGTCATGACATGCTGGTTGCTGCCATGCTGTCTCTCAGGTAGATGTTTGTTTAAAAAGGAGGGTGGTGGTGAATGAAGGCAGGAGAGAGGAAAAGGAGTGTTGCAGGACTGTCCTGATACAATGTAGTATATGGTTAGATTTCTAAATTTATGTGTAAACATAAATAATTTTTATTCCTATTTCTAAAATATATTTTAATTTTTTGATATTATATTTTGTAGAGACTTAAAGTTTAACATATTACTACTTGATGAGAAATACCTGTTCCATGTTAAGCCTAGGATTTTTGATATTTGGACAGATAGTGAGGTTAAGCTCAACAGCCTAGGTTGTACAGTAATAACAATAAGCTTCTCTTCTGGAGAGTTAACAATCTAAGTTTTCAGACCAAAAATTAGAGAAAAAGGAGGGCTGCAAAGACAGCCAACATTTTGGCACTAGCCTTTCAATATCAATTAAAACTCAGGACAAATGAGAACCTGTACTGTAACATCATGCAACTCAGTTGTTTCCCAAAGTTTCTGATCAGGGAGATTATGGGGCCAAAGAAGAAAGTGATCGATGATGTACAGTGTGCCTAAGGAGAGTCACATGGAGAGAAAATATTTTCTCAGGCATTCACAGAGAGCAAATTGATCGAGCAATGGCCATGACTCATATACATGGTTGACACAGAGAAAGGATCTATAAACTGTGGTATAGGGTCTCAGGATATATCCTGAGGGGATCTGACTGACCTTGATGAGATACAAAAGCTCCAATTCTTGTTACATAGGTCTTGCTTTATCTTGTTCTTAACATTCCAGCAGAAAAGTATAAAAACGAAGTATAAGAAGTAAAGTCATATTATTATCCTAAGGTATAAACGACTCAAGTCAACAACTTCTGACATTGCCAGACATATGGAAAACCCAATACTTTTATGGACTCCTGAACTATTTTGGAATATTATGCTGAATTCACACACCTACAATATTTAAAACAAATTAAACAAAAAAAAAAAAAAGGATATACAAATGAATGACCATTTTGTATCTGTATATGCAAAATAGTTAAGCTACATTTTCTTACTTCAATGAATAGAGGGATCTGTTCTAATAGTGTTTGTAAATAGAATATCATGTCTGCAACTTCTACAACAAATAACCACTAAGAAAACAATATGCAATGTATTAATTATTGAATCTATTATACTAATTTGATTTGAAACTCTCTCATTGCTATTTTTTAAATAAAATTATGGAAAAAATAAAAAGAAAACTGTATAATTACCTGCAAAAGAATGAAACTGAGCCCTTGTCTTCTATCACACAGGAAAAAAAACAAAATAAACTAGAGATACAAAACAATTTTTGAAAGTATAAAGCTCCTAGAAAAATGCACAGCTGGAAAAACTTCATGACATTGAACTAGGGTAAGCAATTATTTCTTATGAAACAATAAGTAGGTACTGCAAAAATAACTATAAACAAATTCAACTATAACATGAAATAGCTTCTGCACAGCCAAGGAAATAATCAACAAAATGAAGAGATGGCCTACGGGATTGTAAAAATAGTTGCAAATCATGTCTGATAAACAACTGATACTTTGAATATATAAGGAACTCTTACAGCTCAACAACAAAAAAGCAAATAACCTGATTAAAAGTGGGCAAAAGATTTGAATAGATGTTGCTCCAAACACAACAAACAAATGGCCCAGCAGACACTTGAAAAGATACTTCACACCACTAATTATCTGCAAAGTGTAAATCAAAATCACTGTGAGGGCCAGGGAGATAGCTCAGAAGTCTAAGTGCCTTCCCAGGAAACTCCAGGACCCAGATTCAATCTCCAGTATGATATACCATGCCAGCCCCATGCTCAGCGTGCCACTGAAACCCAGCATGGTGGTAAACACCCGTAATCTCAGCATTAGGGAGGTTGAGACAGGAGGATCACACGTTCTGAGCTGTATAGCAAGATCTTGTGCCAAATACATAAATGAATAAAATATTGAAAAAATTACAATGAAGTGTCACCTCACACTTGTCATGATATTATTTTTAAAATGACTAGTGTTGACAGGGATATGGAGAAATTGGAATCCTTATACACTGTAAGTGTGAAAATAAAGTGCTATACCTACTATTGTATGTTGTATGGAGAGTCATCCAAAAATTTAAAATACATATGGTCCAGTTATTCCACTTCTGGGCATTTAGCCAACCTAACTGAAAATAGGAACTCAAAGAAATATCTGAATTTCCGTATTTTTTGGCAGTACTATTCGCTGTTTCTAAAATATGGAAAGAAACTAAATGTCCCATTGATGAGTGAGTGCATAAAGAAAATGGTATAAACATGCATGAAAATTTATTCAGCCTTTCGCAAAAGAAAATCCTGTTATACGATATAACATATATGAAGGTGGGAGACATGCTAAAAGAAATAGTTTGGTCATACATGGAATAATACTGAATGATTCCACTTATATGAGATATGTGGACTGGTCAAACTCATTCAAGCAATGTGTGAAGGGGGTTAATAGGATATGCTTGAATGGTATGAAGTTTATATTGTGAAACATGAACAACTTCTACAAATACACTGGCACATATATTGTTCATAGGTAATCAGTACTGTACTATGCCTTTAAAAGTTTTGTTCAATGTCTATCTCATATTATTTGTTTTTAACAAACAAAAAAAAGGAAGAAAGAAGAAAGGCACAAGAAAATTTGGGGGTTAATAGATATGTTTCCATACTTTATTGGGGTAGTACATTACACATCTAATTATATATAATAAATATGTACATATTTTTAATACCAAACATGCCTCAATAAATTTAAATTAAAAAAGAAAGGAAAATAGTAGCAGTGAAAGGTTATTGATTTCCTGGGAGATAAAATATCAAAAAACTAATGCTACAAATGCAAGAAATGAATTTAATGAATAAAAAGATAAAACACTAAGGAAAGAGCCAAGAGAGTTAGCATTTCACTAGGAGAGTTGGGAAGAAGTGAGGAAGAGCTAGAAGAAAAGTGAAACAACTCAAACTTGTTTGGGAAGAGAATTACTTAAATGTCAAGATCCTAAGAGCTTATTAAGGTCCAGATATAATGAAATAAAGATATAGTTGGATCTATTCCAATTACATTTCTGAACTCCAAAAACCACACTCAAAATCCCCAATAAAAAAGTAACAAGTTTTTTGTTAAGGGAAAATAAGCAGATTTTTTTCTTTCTGTTTTTAAAAATAATTTTATTGAGAAAGAAACAGCAATGAGACAGTTTCAAAACAGATTAGTAGGAGTTACAATAATTACTATATTATATATTGCCTTTATAGTAGTTATTCATAGTACAAGATGCAGACATGATATCTAAGCACTATTAGTTCAAAACTTTCTTCTCATTGAACTAAGAAAAAGTAACTATATATCTATGCTATTTTGCATATACAGATATATATTTTTTCCACTACAAAATGTTCCTCATTTATATTCCCCTTTTTTGTTTAGTTTTATCAGAGATGTGTATACCATTGCCATTCATATATTGTAGCTGTATGAATTCAGCAAAATAATCCAATATAGTCCAGTAGTCTATAATAGTAGTGGGTTATCTGCATGACTGGCAATGTCAGAAGTTGTTGACTTGAGCCTTTTATAGCTCAGCATATTAATATGGCTTCACTTTTTATATTTTTTTTTCTGCTGGATGGTTAAGACCCAGATAAAGTAAGACTTATATAACAAAAAATGTAACTTTTACCAAAATGCCCATCACCTGAGGAATGGAAGAAAAAGACGTGGCATTTTTATACAGTGGAGTATTATTCAGCTATAAAGAATGATACACTTGAAGTTTTCATATATAAGTGGATGCCACTGGAAGATATAAGTGAAATAACCCAGACCCACATGTGTAAATATCATATAGTCTCCCTTGTGTAACAACTCAAAAGAAGAAATAAAAATTGAAAGGAAAATAAGCAGATTAACACCAAGCATCTCAGATGTAATAATAGAAACCAGAAGGCAGCAACATCTCTAGTTTACCAAAAGAAAAGAACTGCAACCTAAGAAACCTATGTTGCCCAAGGTCTCACTACATAAAAAAAAAAAAAACAAAGAGAAAGTATTCTGAGTGTTACACTGGCTAGTCTGAATAACTCAGTCAAACAGGTACTCCAGCCAAATGAAAATTTACTCAGAACAGAAAGCTTCTGAACAAAGTATAAGAAACTCCACTGGATAATGACTATATCACATTTATATCTAAATGAACAATAATGACTCTTTAATAAAGGACTTGTAAGTGTCCTTGAAACAAAAACAGCATTTTGTAGTTTTAAAAATATAAAGCTTGGAAATCAGAATTCAATGAATTTCAGAAAAACTAGGAAATAATGGATGAAGGGGGTTGGAAGATTGTCCACTAGTTGGAAAGTGAAATGCTTATGAAGCTATCACTGGACACAGGAACGTAAGACATATGTCAAAACAAGTAAATGCTGGATCTATTTAAATTAGACATATCAACAGGTAAATGTGGGTGTAAATTCAGATTCCAAATTTTAGAAACATGAATAAATCCAATCACATGTACATCAAAATATTCTACAAGGAAGAAAATTCCTTAAAGAAAAATAAACTAAGAAAATTGCCTTTTATGCTGCCAAACATTAATTCCCTTAATTTATAAATAGCATCATCAAATCACTAGGAAAATACTAAATAAATCCAAAGCAAAATAGGTAAAGGGATGGGAATAAACTCTTCTCTTGGATCATACACAAGAAACTGCTGACTGTGGCTACCTCTGGGGGAGAGAATTCTGTGGCTTGAGGCCCATAAGAGGAAGATAAAGCACATTACATTGCATACACTTGGGTCTCTTTGAATCTGAACATTACATATTTATTGCCATATTAAATGATATTAACAACACAAGACCAAATGCTTACTCATATCCCAGTCCAATCGGGAGTGCTGCATCCAGCATCCCACGCATGCCTCAGGATCTCTTGTTTTGAGCTCTGCCTTCTGCCAGGGCCTCAGCGGGATCCTCCAAGTTTAGTCGACCCAATGTGAAGAAAGGGCATGAGACCAAAGAGCATCATGGGGGCACTATGAGCTGCAAGGATTTGAAATGATACACATCATTATTATCCAATTAAACAAGTTATACAGTACCATCATGATGCCAAAGAGCTAGAAAATGACCCAGAAAGATAAACCAGGTTTTATTAAGTAACCAATAAATTCTGTTTCCATTGCTTATTTTGGAAAATTTAATATTTTAAAAAGAGAAATTAATAAAAAGTATGTTAAGTTGTGTCATGCAATAACCAAAGAGATAACATATTTATTGCCAGAAATTTTGAGATGGTAAAGCTGCAACTTAGAAAGATGAATAAAATGAGCCTAAGTCATGTATTTTTTTTTTTTTTTTTTGAAGAACTGGGGATTAAACTCAGGCCCTTGTGCTTGCCAGGGAAGAGCTTATTCCTCTGAGCCATCTCCCTGGCAACCTAGCCTAAGTCATTACGCAACAAGTAGCATACAAATCAAGCATATTAAGAAAAACCTTCTAAGACAGCAAAGATTTCAGAAGAGTCTCAGAGTATCTTGTCGGGGAGGAGTTAGAAAAAATATTCCAGAACTTTTTGAGTGATATAACTGAGAAGCTCTATTTAACAAGCACTCCAATGGGAGATACCATATGGTGTTTAACCTTGTGTAGCTGGCTTATTTCTCTCAACATAATATTTTCCTACACATGTCTTGAATTTATCCTTCTTTAGAGTTAAGTAGTATTCCATTAAGTATAAATACTACATTTTCTTTACCCAATACACTGTTGATGGACATAAGGCTCCTTGCAAGATTTAAATTCTATGAAATATGCTGCTATAAACATGGGTATACATGAATCATTGTGCTATAATGTCTTTACCTCTATGAATGCACCTGAAAAATAATATATTGAGTGAAATAACTCAGATACACAAGCTTAAACACCACGAGGCGTCTCTTGTTTTGTAAGGCACAGCACAAAGAACAAACTGAAGGTTGGCAAGAAGGAAGCAAGGGGATAGATCTGTTGCAAATGTGAAGATGCCCAGGAGCCTGAGTGTGAGGGGAGAAGGGGAGGAGAAGCTGAAATGAAACAATTTAAGATATACCACATAGTTAGCAAATAATGAATGTAAACATCATATGTCATAAAAATGAGCTAAGAGTAACAGTGACAATGTGCATATAAATGGGGCAAATGGATTTAGAGACAAACAGAGGGAAGGAGCTGTGAAGGTGAAGGGGATTATAAACAGAAACTGTTATGTAGCACTCCCCAAGATGAATGTAAACTGTATACACTACACTCACTAATTGATATAAATAAAAAATAAACAAATTTAAAAAGAAGATGAAAATGTGTTATACGGTTGTGGTAATGCCTCAAGCATATACTAGTAGACATTTTTCAAAATAAAATATATATACCACACCTGCACATACGCACTCTACTAACAGCAATAACACCTTCTACAGGAACACTAATGAACATTGATCTTATATGTTTCCAGAGTAAAATCTAATTAGAATCTCAAATTTAAAGATGATATGGTTCACATATGCTGACAATAAGGCATTAAAAATAAGAACAGAAATTCACAACTCAAAGATGACTCCACAACTGAACTATTTAGAACTCAGGACATACTAAAAAACACTATGGTGAAGGAAACAACTAAAGTTATAAACTGTGTGGAACTTAAAAGTTAAAGTATCTCAAATGAAATTTTATAGTATGAGGCTGGGGATATATCTCAGTGGCATAAGTGCCTGCCTGGCAAACGCAAGGTCCAGAGTTTGATCCCTGGTACTACAAGAAAGAAAGAAAGAAAGAAAGAAAGAAAGAAAGAAAGAAAGAAAGAAAGAAAGAAAGAAAGAAAGAAAGAAAGAAAGAAAGAAAGAAAGGAAGGAAGGAAGGAAGGAAGGAAGGAAGGAAGGAAGGAAGGAAGGAAGGAAGGAAGGAAG
>PVKA01008295.1:0-13577 GCA_004027165.1 Ctenomys sociabilis | reverse complement strand
GAGATAGCGACTAAGACTGGGCATGGTGGCGCACACCTGTAATTCCAACACTTAGGAGGCTGTAAACAGGAGAACCATTACGAGTCTAATCTAGTAGTGATACCCTGAACACCCTGTAGACCCTTCCCTAAAATTCAGAAAAATAAATAAACTTTCACTATTAAAAATTAGAAATATTAAATAGAAATGATCTAGTTACTTGGCTCAGAAACTAGAAAAACAACAACATAATGAACCAAAAACATAGGCAAAGAGAACAACTAAAAATGTTATCATAGCTTCATTCTCCGAAATTGCACAGAAGAGTAGATGTAGGTTGCGTGTAGCTACTTCTCCCATAAGAGGCAAAATAAGGGGGGAGGGCAGGGAGGAACTTAGGTGAAAGAGAGCTTGTGGGGAGACCCAGGAGTCATAAACCACTGTTTCATGACATTTCCCATGATCGATCCTGAGGTTGGGTACAGGATCCATCAAAGTACATTGTCAGTTTGCAAAGGTTAGATTCTCATTAAATAAGCTGCACTCATCAGTCACAGTGCTATTTGAAAACCTTAGATACTATGATATTATGAATACAAGTCAAACCCTCCTATCCCTTGTAGGGATTGTTAGAAATATGAGGGATGGTCCCCCCCAACTATGCTACCATGGCAATTTGTACTGATTGCTGTTCCAGCATTCATCACACTGCCTCTTAGGTTACTTGCTTGTCGGGTCTTTCTTTTCTGTCCCTTAGGCTCAGGGACCACATCTTGTTCCTCTTGGATCCTCCTAGTACTATCCCAGAGCCTGCCTAGAAAAACAAAACCTGGAGATGATCAACTGAATAAGAGAACGAATTAACAGAAATTAAAACCAAGAAGGGGCAGAGAACCAAAAGTTCCTTTCTGTGCAGAGTGGCATATATAATGAAGGCACCACAGGCCCATTAAGCTACAGACGACAAGTATTCAGAACAACAAAGATCATTCAGTGTAGAGGATTCAGTTCCTGTATATAAGCAGCCCCTAATAAACACGCAGCATGCAGAAGCAACTGCTGCTTTTCTCGCTCTGCATCCCCCGTGTCCCGCTTCTATGCGTGTGTGACCCTTACCCAGGGACCCGAGTGCACTAGACACTCAACGACAATTCAGGAAGCCAAGCTCCCATTTTATCTCACAAAGACATTTTTTCAAGGCTATTCAAAGATTTCATAAACAATTCATTATTTGTGAAATGCATGTCAGCCCCCAATACACATTTAGTGAATGCTATTTCTTTTTTAGTGAGTGCTATTTTAAGCATCTGGAAAAAGCACTAACAAAACAAGAAGAATGTTTGCTGATGAGGATAGCATCATAGCACCTATTACTTCACCTTACCCATGACAACATATATAAAATTTGAGTTGAAAGAAAAGACAAAGAGGAAGTGTGAAGGGTTGGGTAAATGAATGCTGGATCTCCTGAGTCAGTACCCACACTATCCACACAGATTGAAAACTTTGGCAGAAAAGTTGCCTTGTTTAGCAAAACTTTGACTTCTACTTCAACTCTTGAATCCTATCTAGTGTCCATCAGTCTTGTTGCAAAGTATTTAAACACCCACATATTTGATATTCAGGAATCAGGTGAACATAATAAATTGTGTCAAGCTCTAAGTGGCTGTGGCCAAAAGTGAGATTTTTCCTCAATTAACTAGGGAGGGCAGAACCTTCTTCCTGGAGGGTCAATTATCCTTACATTTGGCCCCTGTGGGCAAGTACAAACCCAGAGGCTGATAAGGGATTGGCTAAGATAAGGCTTTGAGCCTGAGAGGACAGCTTGGTTCTCTACTTCCCTGAAGTTAGGGCTCTACTATAGAGAAAAGCGGAAGACAAAAGTTTTTGTCAATTCTGGCTAGACACCCAGCACCATGTCCAACTATTCTACCCCATTTGGCTACTAACTGACATTCATCTTCTCAGTTAACTCACATTTTTTATGTTCTCTAAATAGTGGTTTTTCTGGACTCCCTAGACTAATTGCATAGTGTTATCACTGTCCTATCATAACTAGTAGCATACCTCATCTTTATTACTTCATTCATACCTATCTTCCACTACTGACTATATAACTCTATAAGGGCCAGACCTGTGCCTATATCATTGATAACTGAATTGTTCCAATCAAGAACACTACATGGTATAAGGTAGATGCTCAATAAATGTTTTCTACATGAATGACCCAATCAATATTTAAAGAAATTAATAGGTATGTGGTCTAAAGTTAGGCAGTGGTCAAGTCCTGTTTATATAAAAAAGAAAGAGTGTACATTCACAATAACCCTGTAATGTGGATGATTTTGTAAACTTATCAGAAATAAGTAAAAACAAAGACTAGGGACATTAGCTTATTCCAAAGTATGAAAAAATAAATTAATTAGCAATGTCCTGTTGATGCTGCGTGTCAGGGCTAATTTGCATCACAAAGATTGCAGGCGACTTTTCATGAAGGCAGAAATGACTCAGAAGTAGAACAGGTGACCAGTGGTGTATATTTGAGGAGCCATCCCCAGTCTGACAGAAAGTAAACAATATCCACAGGATTACTCTTTTTTAACAGAGAAGTCTGGGTGGTAGAAAATACCAAAAGACTTGTTACAGCTTATAGGATTGCCTTAGTTTAGCTCATAAACCTCTAAGACCCACAAAATTCATCTAAAAAGCAGAGAAATAAAACACTTTGCAATGTTGTTTTGAAGAGTCATTGACATCCCCAGTGCCTAGCACAATAGCTGGCCCACAGAACGCATTCATTAAATTTCCATTTGTTGGAATACAATGAAAAAGAACTGAAAAGAAATTTCCTCTCACAACTTCAAAACTGAGTGCTTTAGGTACTCTTCCCTTATTTCTGACATAGAGAAGGAACATTGTAATCAGTGAGTTAAGTGACTGAACACACTGACATGGAGAGTTTAGGACTAAATCTTCCTTTAGAGAGGTATGGTCTTTTTTTAATATTTATTTTATTGAAGTATAAATATCAATGAGACAGTTCTAAGATATCTTGACAAGATGGATTTGATAAATTAATACATTGCAAACTGTTTTCATAATGTTTTGGTATCATAGAAGGTGCATACATGATATTATATTTACAGACATTATTATACCATATTTCTCTTATCAGTGTAGCTGTTTACGTATCTTATTTTTTATACCTGAATTACATCAAAGATTCAATAATTAATACTTTCTACCTTGTTATTTTCCTAGTGGTTCTCCATAGTACTAGATGATGCCATAATATCGTGTCCAACCACCATTAGTGCAAATTTTGCCTCTCATAGAATTATGCAGAAGCACAGCATTATCTATCCCAACTGTACTGTCTGTACACACACATCATGATTCTTCCTTTCTATACCCCTTCCTTTGTCTACACCTGTCAACGATGGGCACTCCATTGTCGTTCAACTAATTTAGGTGCCTGAACTTGATGACACAAACCCACACAGTCCAGCATTCCACAACAATAGTGAGTTATCTGAAGAAGTTGTCGGCCATAGCCATTTACAGCTCAATTTATTAGTATGGCCCCATGATATATACCTCATTTTTATACTTTTCTGCTGGATGGTTGAGAACTAGGTAGAGCAAGACCTATATACCAACACATGTACTTTTTGTTTCTTATGAGATCAGTGAAGTCCCCTTAGGGTTTATCTTGTAGTGCTGTGCCTTATTCTGTAGATCCTTTGTCTGTGTCATCCGTGTGGATGAGTCACGGCCAATGCTTGATCACTTTGCTCTCCATGAGAGCTTGAGAGAAAGTTTTCTCTCCATGTGACTCTCCCCAGGCACACTATAGAACTTCGATCTCTTTCCTCTGTGGCTGCATAATCGGTATGGTTTTTAAAAATTTGTTAGATAGCTGCTTGCTTCCTCCCAAGGAATCAAGCCTGTGTTAATGGAATTCAGGTTAAATATCTCGCCAATAAGCACCTACTATGTGCACGGCCCTGTTCTAGTCTTGGAACACTATGTAGGGGCAGGGAAGAGGAGAAGAAATGAAGACATGATCCCATCTGAACTCTCTCTGAGCCACTGATACTTTTCTAGACCACAATTAGAAAGTGCAGCATAATTAGAAAGCAAGTGAAATTGCTTTCCTTTTCAAATATATATGCACTGTCTTGGTCTAGCTCCCATCAGTACACTGAAAGTATTGTATAAATCAATATTCACTTTTTCTTCATTCACTGAGTTTGAGAAATGGAAGTCTCTTGATATATATATATATATATATATATATATATATATATATATGCATGCAATTGAAAATAGTAGGATTTTCATTGTATTCACTCCAAAGACCCAAGAATATGGAAACCTAATTATACTCCATCTTCTCATTTGTTTTATTTATTTTCATGTATTGGAAGAAAACTTGATTATTATGCTTCCCTTCAAAAAAGTATTGATCATTTTATTCCAAATGTGACATCTCTCAGCTATTAAGCAGGCCAAGAAATCTCTATCTTTACAGATGAATCATCATGTACTACTCACTCTTTCCAAGGTTTGCCTCAGTTCTCTATCAATGAACTAGAGGACTTAAAATGTCATTTCTAAAATTCATGCATAAATACAAACATATTGAAATAACACTTTGTACTGTGGTTAACAATGTGTGGGAAAAGAATCAGTACTACATGATTTACAAACACCAAAAAAGTATTCATATAACAGATTGACAAGATTTTCATTGATAATGCAACCAACATCTTTGGGATATTATAACTGACTCTAGATAATATTTATAATTATTCTCTGAAGATAGTAAAATTGTAAACTTCTTTACTTGAGAGTTCATCAGTAAAGTTTAAAATGACATAGTGAAGTACTGAAATCTAAAATGTAAGTTGATATGTGAATCCTTTAACCTAGAAAACTTAGATGGAAATTATTCAAGAGTGTATTCATGTATGGTAGGACTTGAGTTACTTTTGTGGGGGTCAGGGGTCAGAAAATAAATACATGAGTCAATGTCTAAAATTTAATTATAGCAAGACATTTGAAATAGCAGAAAAGTTATAAATGGCCTCTAGAAACACAATTCAGTGAGGGAAAAGGGAGAAAGTAAAGCTTGAAGGAATGACATTCTCCTTTAACTATTTAACGACTACCAGTAGTCATCTGTAGAAGTGGGAGGCAGATTTTGGTTTTCCTAGCATCTAATCAAGTGTCTATCCTACCCCCCAAAAAAACATGCCAGAAGCAATAAGAATGGAAAGATAATAAAATAGCAAGCCAAATTAAAATAGAAAAGTGAGAAAGGAAACACATGGAAGAGAAAAGGACTGAGAAGGCATCTGTAATTTACCATGGAGTGCATACTACATATTTATTCTCGTGGCAGGGGTTGTTTGTTTACATACTCTTGAAATGAATCACATACTTCTAAAGGTGCAGAAAACATATAGTGTATCTATAATTGGAAGGGCTAGCAAATTATAGCTCATGAACCAAACCTTACTTGATGCCTACTGTTTTAAATAAAATTTCATTACAACAATCACATCCAGATCTTAATATATTGTCAATAGCTGCCTTTATGTCACAATGATAGAGCTGAGAAGTTATGATAGGTGGCATAAGGGCTGTAAAACCAAAAATAATTACTATCTGCCCTCCACCAGAAGTTTGACTATCCCTACCTTAAATAATACTAATTAATGATAGTGAGTACTAAGAAAATATAGTAAGAATAGTAATAAAAGGGTCTTTCAAGTACCCAAGGTCCTGATGAAAATCTAGAACCTTACTGAAACTTTATAACATCTGGGAGTTCTTTCTGTATCACAGCCTTTTACTCTACTTATCCACTACTATGTGTTGAAAAGCCAACTTTCAAGCATGGATGTAGCTCTAATAGCCATGAAGAAATTTAAGAGAAGCCAAGATGAATATACTGTAATTTTGATTTCAGTGAAACTTTACAGCAGACGTTTCCAGGAGAATATCAAACCAGATTATGAGTGGCATCTAGGAGACAAAGGCCCACCACATTTGGGCATCTGACAGGGCTGCACTGTGCTTTAGTACTGGATACGTGATGAGGATGTGACCAGGCAAGTAGGTTGCTATGTAACTTTTGTTTTTAGGTTCCTACTGGAGAGAGAGCAGAAGACTTCTTTGAGATCAAAATGTGTCACTGGTTGCTCCAGGCATAAGACTCCATAAAGCAGAGTAGGAAACTGAGCAGCAAATAGTCAGGTAGAGGGCAAATAATAATCTGTGCTTGGCTCACTTACCACACAGTCCTCAAATTAAAGAAGAGAAGACAGTGGTTGCAGTACATTTTGAGTCTCATTATTATCAGGTAGGAGTTATGCCCCAGATGTGACCAATTGGGCCTGATTGGTTACGTCTGGGGCATAAGTCTTACCTTGAGGTTCTGCATATCATCTTGAGATTTTCCTTATACCTTTCTTGGTACGCCCTGTTTTCCTTATCCCATGTTTTATTCTTCCCTGATTTTGACTATCATTTAGTGGTAAAGAACCTCCAAAAGTTAAGAAAATTATAATTGAAAAAGGTTGAAAATAGAGTGTGAGAGAATACAAAAATTATAAATGTCCAAAATGTTAACCTCCCACACATACTAGTAATGACACACCACAATTTGTGTATATGATTGCACAGTATGAATTGGCCAAGCCTGTCATAACAATGCATCATAGATGCAGTAACTCACACAACATTTTTTTTTAATTTTTGTTTTATTGAAGTACAAATATCAATGAGATAGTTTTAAGATAACTTGACAAGATAGATTTGATAAATTAATACATTGCAAACTGTTTTCATAATGTTTTGGTATCATAGAAGGTGCATACATGATATTATACTTACAAACATTATTACACCATATGTCTCTTATCAGTAAATAGAGTGTAGCTCTTTGCGTATCTTATTTTTTATACCTGAATTATACCAAAGATTCAACAATTAATACTTTCTACCTTGATATTTTCCTAGTGGTTGTCCATAGTACTAGAAGCTGACATAATATCCTGTCCAACCACCACTAGTGCAAATCTTGCCTCGCATAGAATTATGTAGAAGTACAGCGTTATCTATCCCAACTATACTGTCCATACACACACATCATGATACTTCCTTTCTATACCCCTTCCTTTGTCTACACCTGTCAAAGATGGGAACTCCACTGTCGTTCAACTAACTTAGGTGCTTGAACTCGACAACACAATCCAACACAGTCCAGCATTCCACAACAATGGTGAGTTATCGACAGTAGCCATTTACAGCTCAACTTAATATTATGGCCCCACGATGTATACTTCATTTTTATACTTTTCTGCTGGATGGTTAAGACCGAGATAGAGCAAGACTTATATACCAACACATGTATTTTATCTTTCTTATGAGGTAAGTGAAGTCCCCTCAGGGTTTATCTTGTAATCTTGCAACTTATTCTGTAGATCCTTTGTCTGTGTCATCCATGTGGATGAGTCATGGCCAATGCTTGACCAGTTTGCTCTCTGTGAGGGCCTGAGGGAAAGTTTTCTCTCCACGTGACTCTCCCTAGGTACACTATAGAACTTCGATCTTTTTCCTCTGTGGCTCCATAATCTCCTTGTTCAGAAAATTTGGGGCTCAACTGAGTTTCATGATGTTGCAGTACAGGTTCTCCTATGTCCTGAGTCTTCGCTGACCTTGAAAGGCTTATCTCACACTTCTGGAGGCTAAAACATCTGAAATCAAGCTATAACAGTTGGCTTCTTTGAGGATGCTCGCTGGTTTGCAAATGGTTACCTTGACCCAAGGAGTTCATGTGGTCATCTCCCTATGTGTATCTATAGCCTAATCTGCACTTTTAATAAAGGCAGCAGTCATTTTGGTTTCAGAGGCATCATTTACACAAATACCTCTTTAAAGATACTATCCCCAATTTAAACCATATTTGCAGGTACTAGGGGTTAGGTTAGGACTTCAACATAGGGATTTGGGAAGGCACAATTGTACCCATAGCGATAACTGAATCTGATCTTTTTATTTTGTAAAGGAATTCCTTTAAGGAAATAAAGCATGTGAAGTTTTACTTTACAAGGAAATAAAGAATGTGGGGCTTTGTGGGGTTTTATTTTATGTGGTATACCATGAGCTATTTTCATTTGTAGACTAATCTGTGTTTTTTTGCAATTTTTAGACTTATGTTCACACTGGTCTTGATTTTTCTCTCAAATTAGTTTCACAAGTGCCTTGCATCTATATCTTGCAGGCAGCAAACAACTCAGTTTTGTGGCAATACCATTTAGCTACCTCATGACCTCTTACTATATCTAAGTTCATATTAACATTACTTAGCACAGTACCTGTTAATAGCTAACAGTCAGTATAAACAGGAAAAGGTAAAAATGATATTATAACTGCATAGATGAACTTTTATAAAACAAGACTTAAAAATTATGAATTTTCAATTACTTTCTCATAATCATAACAGATATAAAGAGAAGCAGCTCAGGTTCTATAGTGACACTTAAATTGATCGTATTTCTAAAACTAAAAATATGCTAAATACTAGATTGTTCTCGTACTATTTCTCATAAAATTTTAATCATGACTGATAATAACAGTTTAGTCTTCAATAATATATCACTTTTTCACATACTTCCATTTCATAAATGTCAAATTTGCATCCATGTTTAAGAAAATTCAGTCAACTTATTTATGTTTCACTTGAAAATAGATTTAATATGTTAATCTGAAAATTTCATCTTTATCCCTACCCCAGAGCTATCTTCATATCAAACTGATTGAACAGCATTGTCCCTGGACAATGGGAATTGAACAAATATATATTACATGCATGTATACCTTAATATACTTTGGTCCTCTGAGAAAAATACAAACTCTCATTTCAAACTGCTCAAATAGATGATACAGCAAAGGAATTTTTAAATAATCAACCAAATCAAATAAATATTATCTGGTCCTTAATGACAAAGTGTCATTTCAGAAATGTAACATGCTAACAGCCTCACTGATTCCATAGGTAGACTACCTAATTCCAAAAGAATTAAATTGAAGTGATGGTGGACATCACTCTAACAAATAAAGATTCAATGAGAGTAAATTCTAACTCTACAACTACCTCAGGCTGATTCCTTGGTTTCCCTCTCTGTCTCAACTACTATAATTTAATGTCTAGTCACGTCTCTAAATGCACAAGGAATTGGGTTATGGCTTGATAAAATATGACAATATGAATGAATGACTTCTCAATCAAAATGTGATGCCAAGTAATGTTGATTTGTACCCTGCATATGGATGGCTCATCTAATGAATGTGGACAGAGGACCTGAATGCCACATACGATTTGAATACTAGAAATTGGTCACATTCATTCATCCAAATGAAAGGGGGAAATTCTAATTTCCTGACTTGAACACAGGTAAATGACAGTATCGGGAGATAAGCAATTTACTTTTGGATTCTACATTCAAATATGATAGCTTCCAACATATTGCACAAGCTTAGCAATTTGTAGGAATTAAAACTATAAATATGGACTAATGACAAATACATGATATTTCTATAAAAATTCTTGTCTAATGTAGAAACAGAATACAGATCTTTTGGCAAATAACTCAACATCTATAAACAACATTTTCAAGGAATTAATTTTGATAAAATAATTGCCTAGAAGGCCATAAAACAATAAGTGTTAAATGAGCTTGACAGAAATGAACACATTCTATTCAAGTCTCCTTTCAATGCCATACAAGGACTATTACCTATTAATAAAATCAAACAATACTGTTTTCTATCCCATGATGACTATTTAACATGGTCTCCACTGGCTTCTGTATAAGAGGCAATATTTGTCCCTTTTCCTTGTCTCTCATGAACCACTGTTCTTACACATGGAATGAATGGTCTATTATCTCTCTGCTGAGAGAGATCCAAAGGCACTTCCTGTTCATTTGGCCTAACTTTGGATCTCATTGGTAAAGCCCAACACCCTGAGATTTAGCTGCACATCTCTTATTTCATCTAAGGCTAACTCAGGTTAACCTGAAGTCTTTAAGTACAAGATTACATGATCCATTCTTGGGATCCCCTCATAAGTTTACTGCAAAGCACTATTAGTTATATACCATGGTCTTCCTCAGGGTATATGGGAAACAGTGGACTATTTCTTTGCCACATGGAAGATGATGAGGTTCTCAGGAGCTAATTTAGGCTGGCTAACTGCCAAACAATGTTACTCTACTCATTCTACTCATTTACATGAATCTGCTTTGTGTACCATAGGAGAATCTCATAAGAGCTCCCAGAATTGAGCAGGGAAGAAAATGATTTTCTCATTTATGTTTCCTTCTATTCATTCAATTCTGTCTTTTTCTCAATCCAAGCCATAGACATGAATCTGAGATACAGTTGTCCCACCAGTTGATTCCTTTTCTGATCACTTTTCTTTTCCTCAATTCAAGTGAGTAAGATGATTGAGATTGGGGGTGAAAATAAGCAATACCACTCTTTTTCTTTTTTTTGCCGAATTGAAACATAAAATCAATTCACTCAGGTTCCAGAGGAGAACCTAAGCAGAAAGGGACCATGACTAAAAGCAACACAAAAGAAGTGGTAGAAGACACTAATGCCATGGCTGCTGGTTCTAGACCTCACTAGTGCTGGCTGGCAGAGGGGCTGCCACCACAATGCTATACCTGAAGAATGGAATTTTCGTAGAGCTTGCTTTTATCATTAGTCTGTCACTTAGGGACATTAGAAACTGTTTCTGAATTGATATCTGTAACTTCAAAGGAAACTGGATAAGCAAGTATCAAGATTTTCATATTCTCCATTAGAAAGAAATCTCATTTGATAGGCACTGCCCCAAACATAGGAAATGGATTCAGTTAGCAAAGAAGCATACCAATGTACACTGAAGCATGATGTTGCACAATGAGCAGGTAGTGCCAACTTTCCTAGGTAGCATAATGGTGTACTTAATCCTGAAAACATGATTTAGAGATAGGAAATGATAGATTTTAAAATGCCCATCATTGAACTGAGAAATTAAAAAATAAAAATCACAGTTACAAAAAGTTTTACTGTCAAGAATTTGTGTATCTGTGGGCTACATATTACCCATAATAAGCTATTTTGAGAGTCAAATTTTCAATTTGTTTCAGAAATTTCAATTCAAATGCTTATGTAAAGGATATACTATTTAACAAGCCAGTTTCTAATTCTTTAAAATTGGCAAAGATGCTTGCTCATAAGTCTATAAATCAAATAAGAATTTCTGGTTTGGAAACTTAGCTTCCTTCTTTAAAAAATAGCAATTTCTGACTGCATTTTGTTTGTTTATGTACATGATATTTGGTCTTTGTTTAAATCATAATAAAAAGATGGCATGTAATTGTTAGGACCACAGAAATTTTCTATATTTATCCAATAATTCAACTGTGTTGATTCAAAGAAACAAATGTGAGAAAGCAAAGATAACTCTTCTTCAAGATGCCTTTGGGGATAATCAAGATGCAGGCATACTTCCATATTCAAATAAGCTCTTTAGTCAACCTTTATTTTGCATGGAAATAATAGACAACTTTCAGTAGAAAAAAAGAACTCTTAAAAGTGTTATACACAAGGGGCCAGGGAGATGGCTCAGTGGAATAAGTGGTTCCCTGGCAAGAGCAAGGGCCTGAGGTCAAACCCCAGTTCTGCCAAAAAAACAAGTGTCACACACAAGGAAGCAGAGATATACTTCTGAACTTAAGGAGGTCTTTGATATATGTAGTAAATTACAAGATTTTTATGTACAGCACAGAGTATTCTTAGGCTTTTAAACTATCAGAGGCAGATTATTAAAATCTATGTGTAGATGTGAGTTACTTTCAATAAAAATAGCGGCATGTACTGAAAAGTTGTCAACTGATACATGCATAAGCCTAAAAGGACATTATAGTAAATGAAATAACCCAGGCACAGAAACAAAATTAATGTATTTCTTATTTATATACAGAAGCTAAAAGTTGATGTCACATATATAGAAAGTATGACAAAGTTCACTATAGGCTGAGACTGCACAGGGTAGGGAGCATAGGGAAAAAGATGACTAACAGGAACCAAAATGCCATTAGATAGGAAGAATAAGTTCTACTGTTCTACAGCACATTAGAATGATTATACTAAAAAAGAATCTACATTCATGTCAAAATTATAGTCAAGGATTTTTAATGTTCTCCCTACAAAAAACAATGTTTGAAGTGATGAAAATGTTTACTATGCACTGTTTGCAAGCATTGAACTATCACACTGTAGCACATAAATACTTACATTGTGTATCGATTAAAAATGAAATGTTTCTGCAAAGCTTTAAATGGTGAATTCAATTGCATCCTATTTTTCCTAAATAATGCTCCTTAAAAGGTAGATTCTCTGCCAATGATATGCCATCCAATTGATTCCAGGCAACAATGAAATCATATGGCCTTAGCTTCCTCAGTGCTGAGACAAATACCTGACATCTGCAGTTTAAAAGAGGAAAGATTTTATTTTGGTGGAACTGGGGACTGAACTCAGGTCCTTGCACTTGCCAGGGAAGTGCTTATTCCACTGAGCCATCTCCCCAGCCCCTTGTTTTTGACTCATAATTGTAAGAATTTTATTACTATGGTTAGCTGAATCCAAGGCAGGACATCATGGTAGAATGGCATAGCAGAGAAAAGCAAATCACCTTATGGTGCTTGGGAGGGAAGGAGAGAGGGAGCCAGGAAGAAAGGGAGGGAGGGAAAGAGACAGAGACAGAGACAGAGAGAAATAGGATATACTCATGTAGTCACACTCCCACTAACCCACCTCCTCCAACTAGGCCTCATTTCCTACCATAATATTCAGCTATGAACTAATCAAGGAATTAAGCCACTGATGAGTATAGGGCCTGCATTATCTAATGTTTTTCTGTAAAACATATCTGTAAACATAAGAGATCAGGGAAGGCACTGTAAATCTAAACCATAACATTGTGTCCCTTTGTCACCAAAATGTTAGTGTCTCATTATGAAAAATGTATGAAAGCCATTTCTAATTGATGTCAAAGTCTTATCAGTTTTAGCACTGTTTAAAAGTCCCCAGGCCAGAGTATCCTCTGACACCTAAGGCAAACTATGAGTTTCTGTGGGAAAAAAAATTACATGCTTTATGCTGCAGGATTCTAATCAGCTTTTCTTCTGGATGGATAACAACCTAAGATCACAAGTCAGAGTTGAAGAAATAGAAGAGCCACAAGGCCAGCCAACATTTTGGACCTAGCCTTTCAAGGTCAACGAAGACTCAGGACATAGGAGAACCTGTACTGCAATATCATGAGACTCAAGTGAGCTCCAAATTTTCTGAGCAAGGAAATTGTGGAGCCACAGAGGAAAGAGATTGAAGTTCTATAGTGTGCCTGGGGAGAGTCACATGAAGAGAAAACTTTCTCTCAGGCTCTCACAGAGAGCAATCTGGTCAAGCATTGGCCGTGACTCATCCACATGGATGACACAGACAAAGGAACTACAGAATAATGTACAGGA
>PVKA01008294.1:0-73617 GCA_004027165.1 Ctenomys sociabilis | reverse complement strand
TGTTGTACATTTTCTTTTCTATTTCTGCTTTTTGCTTGTTATACTAGGGAGACTATATGATATTTACACATGTGTGACTGGTTTATTTCACTTATGAGTATATGTTCAAGTGGCATCCACTTCAGTATAAATGCTTCAAACTTATCATTCTTAATAGCTGAGTAATACTCCATTGTATAGAAATACCACATCTTTTTCAGCTATCCCCCTACTGAAATTAGTTTAATAGTGATCACATAAGAGTATGTCTTTCAAAAAATACATATTCAAAAGGGCACAAAGGACCAAGGTATGTATCTTTTATTCTTTACCGTGTGCCTGAAGATTTAGGAATGACTTAATGAGGCAAAGGTAATTTTTTATATAAGAAATGCTGTGGTTTCAAAAGTTAAAATAAGTGGTGCTCACCTGCAATCCCAGCACTTGGGAGGCTGAAGCAGGAGGATTGCTGTGAATTACAGGCCAGCCTGAGCTGCAAAGTGGAAGATAGAATAAATAGGACATGTTTGGACACACATCTAATCTCAGAAGTCGGGAGAGTGAGACAGGAGAACTGCCACAAGCTTGAGACTGTCTGCCTACATAGTGAGTTCAACGCCAGCCCAAACTGCATGGTGACACTGTCCCCACCTCCCAAAAGGAGTTCATATCATCACTGGCAATCTGCCTTTTTGATTCCTTTGAGTTAACCATTATGGAGGTTATGATGATTGAATGTTCAGCTCTATAAATCAAACTGAACATTAAGAAACATGTGAAAAATAGAATTGAAGTATTCCAAATTTCAATAATTCATCTGATCACCATAAGGTGACTAGTTTATTTTTTCAAGAATTAACATTTTCCCCACCAAATGTAATTTCCTTTTACCCAAACATAATTCAATTTGCTCAAATTTAACAACATTATTAATTTTAATTTAATTGTATTTATCCATATATTCTGGGACACCTCATATATGAAAAAATAACCTCCTTTGAAATCAAACACTAGAAAGACATTATTATTATTTTATATGAAAACAATTTTTAGTGTTAACTTTTCTGAATTTTTTAAACTGTGTTTGGCTGATTTTAATATATTTGATCCATGTAACTACACACTTGAGAGTTGGCAGATTTGTTTAGGAGGAAACTTTGCAAGAAAAATATCAGAGGAACTATAATGATAAACCTTAGGTCAAATTTGAAATCACTAACCAAAAGTAAATACAGATGGAGTAGGACTCTCAATTAATCTTGCAGTGGACTGCATGTAGCAGATACATGAGAATGTTGAGCCAGACTTTTCCTGTAAGGAACTGAACAAGACAAAGGACACTGAAGGCTCAAGCACATTAAAGGGAGCTTTATATATCAAATACCTTCTGTTCTAATACTTTTACTGAGAATACTTCCTGAGTTCTTTGGTTTGCGGTTATGCGTCAACCCAAGAGCATGACTCGTTCAGCAAGCACGTCCAGCCCCCAGTGTACACCCAGTGACCACATTGTGGGATGTTTCGGCTTTCTTCTTAATCCACTTTCACATAGACAGTAAGAAATGCATGCTTAACCATTTTCAATATTAAGCACATTTTCTAGAAATTCAACTCCCATGAGAGGAGAACATTTCTTTACAAATATTACATGTAATACATAAAAATTATTACAAAGAAATCACCCTACTTCCACCACATGGAAGCATTATTCATGTAACGCTACAACAAATTATGTGAGATCTGGATAGTTTTTAAGAACCAACATATTTCAATGAAGGTATCAAATAAAGGAAGTAGGATATTTATGTTAATAAATTTTGAAGTCCTGTAATTCACAATACAGATAGGTAGTTATGAAAGAAATCAGATTGAATAGAAGATTTTTTAAGAAGAAAACAAACAAAAAGAAGGGAAAATGTCCAGCTAGACACTAAAAATGGAAATAAATGACCAAAGGGAAACTTACCTCATTTAAATACCTCTTAGCACATCTCTCTTTTTTTTAAAACCTGTGAGTATATTTAATCCATTTTTCCAAAGCAACTTTATTTAGCTGGCTGTTTACCTTTCCGCAAAGCCTCATTACCCGTAAAAACAAAGAATGAAGTTGATTAATGTGCTCTAAGTGTGATGTTCAAATTGTAATTTTCATATACGTAAATGGAGGCTTCTGAGGTATTTTGTTTGATAATTTACAGAGTTAGCGTGGTCCAAACCACTAATCAGTTTCTTTTTAGGATGACAGCTGCAGTGGATTCTTTCAGAATGCTAATTTTCATTAGTGTCTTCCCTTCCCAGGGATGCATGCCTAGTGCAGGAGCGATTTCAGCACTGCTAACTAAAGTTCAGAGGAAAAGCATGGGGCTATTCATTACTTTTCTGAGTTCAGAGATAGAAAGAATTACAAACAACGCAAATCGATGGGGAAAGTCAAAATGCCATTTGTGAAATGAACACCAGTAACACATATGATAACTGAACATGCAATTGTTTCATAAAAATATTTCTGTTTTAGTTTGTGCTGCCTGCATTTATTAAACTTGGAACACAGAGAAAGAAATAAAAGTGCTTAAATATACCAAAAATAGCAGCACCATACAATCAAAGGATAATAAAATGTCAATTTTAATCAATAATTAATAATATGTCAACTTGTTAACATAACCAATTTTCTTTTTGGAGGAGTTCCTGGGTTTTGTGGATTTCCATTCATCTCTTTTGACTTTTCAAATAAATAATTTGATTCAAAGAAAATAACAATGAAAATTCTTCACATTAATTGGATGCTTCTTATGTGCCTTCCAGACCATCTCTGGAACATCAACAGAAAATATTATTTCACTTTAAATAAGAAGAAACTGAGCCACGGCACTCCAGGGGGTATTTGCCTTGCATTATATATAAAATCACATTAGGAATAAGCAGTTTGGATTTAGAGCCTGAAACTATCATCAGGTATTGATATTAAATTCACAGAAAAAAGGCATGTAATTCAAAGCAGAGATGGTAAGTGGATTAATGCCTGGTCCTGTCACACATAAAGAACAAAGCTTATATCTAGATTCTTATTACCTTGCTAAAGCACATTTTATAGAATTGCTTCCATATCTGCCACGAACTCCCACTTTGCCTGAATAGCAGTACCGGTTTCTGTTAATTTGGAATTTTCATGCTTGAATGATAGCATTAATGTTTTATGCCAGTGTAAATGTTAAGTCTCCAGCCAAAGGTCTAAATATATTAACATTCTGCTTCTGTGCATAGGTATAAGGAGATAAGAAGAGTTATGCAGTCTGAGAAATTATTTTTATAAAATTAGATATGTTTTTCTAAAACCAGCTGACATAAAGCAAACTATGGTTCTCATTTATCTTTTGATGATTGAATAAAATATTTTATTAACAATATTTAAAAACATAGTCTGAGATATACGATCTTATCTTTCATGAGGTTAAAATATGGACATGTAAAAGAGAAAGAAATATAATTCAGGAAATAGTTAATTTTATAAAATTTATATTTTCTTTTAATTAGTTAAATAATGTAAATTTTACATATCCAGAGAAAGACAGCATATAAAACTGAACAGCTTTTAGCAAAAAAATCATAAAATAAAAAGATTATTTGACCTTCTGTTATCTCTATCTCTTTCTTGCTGTACCCTTCCTTTCCAACTTCCCTGTGCAAGTTGGTGAGACCTAAGCCACCAACACTCCTCTGCTTCACGGTGGGGGTGTCCTCCTCGTCAGTCTACTGAGCTGAGACTCTGGCATCCCAGGAAGACCTCACTTCTCTCCCTTTCACTGCATCCCATTCTATGATGATGTTTCTATGACGAGGCAAAAATCACATCTTAGGTGAAAGAAAATTGATTTAAAAACTCAAACAGCAATAGTAATAAAGGATCCATAGTAAACTACACCATGGGGATCATGATGGGGACTGTATGATGTCGTTATCAGTAAACGTCATTTAACTATGCAAACCAGAAATTGTATTATGTTTTTTAAACAGGGCTCTTTGTAAAAATGGAAAAAGCCATATCTAAACTGAATGTTCCTAACATTAAAGAAGCATCGATTTCTCAAAAATTTCAGTAAACTTCATGAGAAAATACATTACTGCTTTTATTACTTCCTCTCTTCAATTACACAGCACAAACCCAATTATATAAGTAAATTATAGACTTAATTTATTAAATTCTAAAAAAAGAAATTCATGAAATCATACTTTGAAAAATTTCAAAGACAGCAAGATAAAAAAAGTAAAAGTTTCTTATAGATCTTTCAGGAATATTTTAACACTGATGCTTTTTTAACAAAAGTTTTTCCCCAGGTAGTTTCTAAATATAATGTGGCAATAGTGTTGTCACAATGGTGAGGAACATATTTGATATTTAAAAGTGAGAGTGCTCTACCTCTTAGGAATTTTGTAACATCACATACAACAGTCTAATGTCATGCAGAATGTTTATCTAGGTTAAAATCTTATTTACATAGGAAAGATATTAAGCAAATGAAGTATAAAGTTGCAATATATATATATATATATATTTTATATATATAAAATATATATATATATAAAATATATATATATATATATATATGCTGGGAAAGAATACTTGAACAAGGTGAAAAATTATAATTGTTAATGTTGGCAAGGCTAAGAAATTTGAGTAAAATATTATTGTTAACCTTTCTGATACTTTCTCTAGTCTGAAAATAATGATATTAATATTGTGTTAGGACTAAAAGATTAAAGGATAACATATAAAATCATGTAATATATACATGTGTTTAGTATCTTGTCTTGCAAAACATTAGAAATGCTTAAAAACAATACTGTCAATTGAGACTGGGCACAGTGGGGCATGCCTGCAATCCCAGCTCTTGGGAGGCTGTAAACAGGTGGATCACGATGAGGCCAATCTAGTAGTAAGACCCTGAACACCCTGTAGACCCTTCCCTAAAATTAAAAAAAATATGTCAAAAAATATTATTATTGTAACACAATGGTCTGCTCATTCACAGTTTTATATACCATGATTTCAATGACCAAAAGGTCACTACAGTCCAAAACTATTAAGTGGGTGTTTACAGAAAGAAACAACATGTAGTGTTGAACTAAAGGCCATCCTGGAGTTGTGATGATGAACTCATCCTTGAGTTCATCACGTGAGTGATGAAGCCTTGCACCACTGTAAGCTGTCCTAACCAGTAGCTGAAGCATTGTTCTGTGCATGCTTTCAGGCTTCACAGGCTACCTTCCGTTAGTCTCTGTAGTTCTCTAAATTGTTTCATCAATTTTCACAGTTAAAATGACCTTATTGTACTTAACAGTGAGTCATAGCAGGTGCAGGGCATAAGGGAGGATAAAATCTGAAGCAATGTGAGAATACTTCTAGCAAATAGGATTAAAACAGCATTTGTGGGGCTCAGTACAGCATGGGATTTCAAGGTCCTACTGTGTCTTAGAACCTATCCAGTCCTCATAGCAAAGGGGGACACTGTTTGTACTGATTACTATGTTAGAATTTTATCATTAGTGTTAGTTATGTATTTATGTGGAAGGAATTACTAATAGAAGCAATAGTAATGACAGCATAATTAGTTAAACATTATTGCGCTTGCAAAGCTGTCATGAAGAGCCTGACCACTGGCTTCTTGAAGAGCCTTTACCTTCACTTGCCCTTTGGACCGCCATCACATATGTGTGTCTCCACCTTCCACACTAGCAGAAGATCAAACTTCTTCTTCAAGGAGATGCAACCTTTATCTAACCCTCCTCCAACTGTAGTTCAACTCCTGACACTATGAAGACCCAACTCATTCTGGTCTGTCCAAATCATATCTGTTCTAAGCAACCAACCTTTCCAGATCCACTGTGTGAATAATAAACTCTCAAGTGCACCCCAAAGTCCTGTTCCTAATTATCTGAAACTGGAACACAACTCTATGTTACAAGCAAACATATGTTTGTTTTACATGTTTTATATAAACAGTACTGAACTTTTCAGGAATGCAAAACCTATGTAAATCCAAAATTAACTATACATAATTGGTTTCAACTTTCTCCAAAGCCTTGCACTGTATCAGAAAATCACAACTCAAATTCAAACTCTAATTGTGGTATTTGGGTTACCAGTAACTCATTTATATTGATCTACATTTTTAGCTTTTAGAAATATCTGATGTGGATTTCACTCTTTTGTCATATGGTTTTATGAAGTTATAACTGTGCATTTGCAAATTCTAACAAACAGTATCTTATTATATACTAATTTTCTTTATATTTCACATATTAATTGTATTGATTGTACAATACTACATTTATAGATTTGTATTGATTTAATTGTATTGATTTAATAATACTACATTTATAGAGTAGATTTTAATATCTGTTTTTTGTTGCAGAGAGTTTTGTAGCTCATTTTATATTTGCTGTCATTTGCTTGATATTTGGTATAAAGACTCGGTGTCAATCATCAAAGAGAAGAATATTCTGAAAGTATAAACAATAGGCATAGTTCTTATTTTCAAAAGACAAGTTTATGAAATAGGATTATTTGAATGATGTTTGTTTTTTATATAGGAGGAAGAAGAAAAATGTGACATAACTTTGTTATTTTTAATTTCATTTTGTACTTTGCTATAATATGTTGCAATGCTCTTACTGCAAAATGGAATTTTAAGATAAAAAAGTGACATGGGTTAGAAAGAATCAAGCTGATATAAAATGATGTTATGACAGTAGTGCAAGAGAGACTGTTGTTGCTGATAATGTCACTGAAAAAAAAACAAGAAAAAAGAACACATTGGTGCAAAATTAATAACTTTAAAGATAGAATGAAGAACTTTTCTAGAGAAGGATGAAAAGAGATGGAGTATGTTGTAACTCATAAACATAGAGAAAAAAATCCCAGAGTTCATGATGTATTCCTCAGAATTCACAAATTTTTTAAAAGCAATGCTTTTTTCTTGCAGAAAACACTAGTGATCTTCTTAAACTAAAATAACACATGAGACAGCACACACACACACACACACACCCTCTAAAGACATTTGAAACAGAATTGAACAACTCTACAAGCAACCTACTCACCCATTTAATTATGATAGCTTATGACTCACTATACACCAACTCGCAGCTTATTATCGGGGTGATTCTACATCATATTTTTAAAAAATAAAATGAAAAATATATGGGATGGTAGTCTTCATTTGAATACTATACAAATTTATCTCTTACTTCAAGGAATTTATAATAAAAATAATAAACTCACTACCTAAAGAATATATCATTTAAAGCAAGGAATAAAAAGTTAGTATAAATTCCAAAAGCAACAAAAACACATACATTTCAAATTTTTCAATTCCATTTGAACAGTAAGCATTCAGAGTGCAAGAAGACAAATGTTGAATAAATTGGCTCCACTTCCCCATCTTTTCCTCTTTGTTTCAGGGATTAGCATTATAACTCTATCTCAGTGTTGCTGTGTATCTTCCCCTTACGTGATATATGATCCAAATAGTAATACTTTTTCTTAAAAGAATATTTTTCCTTTCTACTTAAAGTTTTCTGATTCTGCTTTGAAATATCTATAATTTATATCGCATATTCATTCTAGCAAAAGTACACACATATTATATAGTTAAATTTAATGTGACTATCATGAGACTTATTTGACCCTTGTCTTCATGGAAGTGTGCTTTATAAGAAACTGGACTCACCTCTGTGCCACAGGTTGGTTTTTCAAGTGCAAGACCATTGTTTCATCACCAGTACTGCAAACAAGGAAGGAAGGAAGGTTGGAGGGAGGGAGGGAAGGAGGAAGGGAGGGAGGGAAATAAAAAAATACACTAATACCTCAAATGTTTCTGTTTGAGAGCAATTCACAAACTCTGCACTGGATTACAAACACAACCATCTTCCTCAGAAATATCCAATGAACTCAGTTTGTGAACCAAGGTACCATTTGATATATTGTAAGAATTTTATTAGAGCATATACAATATTTTAATTTAAAATAATCATTCTGTTTCATAACATTGATAAAAATAACTTAATAATTTCACGTTACAGATCTAATGATGAATGCTCTGTAGGCCTGTTTTAACTTTTTATTTAATCTTTGCAGGAATGTGGACAGATATTTGTTTTAGACACTTAGTGGATAAAGAGTTGAGAAGTTTCAAAGTTTCAAAGAGAAAGAAAAACTTACAAGAAATAGGATTCAAAGTAATAACCCAAACGAGGTTCTTTACCTTACTCTCTATTTCCAAAAAAAAAAAATTTGAAAACTTACATTTTTAAAAATGTTTTTATTATAAAGAAAAACAAAATGTTAATGCCATAATGACAACATTAAGAGTAACTATTTTTGTACATTTTCAGCATTATGCTAAAGAAATAATGGATCAACAAATTTTATGCTATTATCTTACCATTCCTTTCTCACTTCCAGGTGATAATCATTATTATATAATATTTAATCTCAATTTATTTCTTTACATATTAGACAAATATTTTCATCTTATTCTCCTCAAGTCTCAAGTCCTTAATACATTTGACATTTGGTCCATTGTTGACTCTGCAGAGGTTTCTCTTGATCTTCTTAGGATTTGAAAGGAGCATTTATATACAAAATGAAGAAATCTCTCCAGAGAGGAGTTACACACAAAAATGTATCACATTAGATAATTTGAAAAAATAGTGTCCTTTAAACTGATGATAAATTTAATGAAAATGTTAGGAAGTGAACTAATTATACATTGGAGCAATGTAAACTATATATACATGACTGATCTTGTTTGTTTAAAATTATCAATATATTATTCATCTCTTCTTAGAAATGCTTGAAAGTAAAACATCATAGTCATGCCAAGTCTAATTTCTTAGTGGCTACCACACATAATGACAAATGTATGAACCAAGCTTGCATGCAATTATTTATTCCTGTTATTTTCTCTAAAATAGCAATAATGAAACTATTAGAAAAAATCTTATAAGGATTATTATGATATATTCCTTATCATGATAGAAGGGAAAATTTGCTAGAATATTTACCTCCATAAAAGAAACTTAGGAAACCCTTGGAACTGCAGCTTTATCTGAAAATCAGCATGACATTTCAAAAGGAAACTTTTCTTCAAAAGTTCTCTCCTTTAATCACATGATTTCTTCCTTGTCAATGGCTTGCTAAATAGAACAACAAAAGCAAGCTTTCCATAGCTAATAATTACCTTATTTGTTGCCAGCAAAACTAGAGGAACATCTCACCACAGAGTCTGTAAGGCATGGCGAGGTAGGGCTCCAGTCTCCATGCAGCGTGAGGTTTTGAAGGAGCCGAGCTGAAGACGCCCTGTGCAGACTCGGCCATCTCCTGGGTAATTTTATTGTAGCTATTTCTACAAATAGAAAAGCCTCTGCATTCTGACAAATGCAAACTGGGACACAGTGGCTTCTGATAAATGAAAAGATATAACCAAATGGTATAACTAATCAAAATGATATAACTTAACTTGAAGAGACCTCAGATGCAATTACACATGCAACTGTAGTCATGACACTCGCACAGTGATATAATATGCTGGACCACATTGTGGTAGAAAGATACTTCTTGATTGATGCGCTAGAATCTTGTACCTACTTCAAGCTTCATTTTTCTTGTGATACAAATGGGGCTAATTCAACTTGTCACCTACTTCATAAGGAATAATATGAGGATTCATGAGATCATTGAATGAAGAGTCTCCAAGTGCTTAATTTACTCCCTGGCAAGAACTCAAAGCTCCATTCTCCTTTTCATGGCAACAAAGCATATTTTGTTCACAAGGAGTTAATACACCTACCTACTTTATTTTCTTCTATCCACCTAGAAAGTTGAGCACCCATGACATATGAATAGAACTATGTACTATCTATTCACAATGGTATCATTACTGTAATGTGAAAAAGATTTTAAAGTAAATATATCTTTTCTGGAATTCTTTATAAATAGGAGTTGCAAAAATCATTGGAATGGCATCACATTACTTTGCTAGTGGCTATCATAAAGGGAATTCTTAAAGGTTCATAGGTATAAAAATTAACATATACATATGTACACAATTAGATATAACATTAAGTGAGTCAAGTTATCCACATTCCGTATTCATGCATTTCAATGAATTCTTTTAAATAAACAAAATCTTTAATAGAAAATAATTGTAAAGATATTTCTGATGAAACATTTAAAAATTATTATCAAATTGCAAGCAAATGGGTACCAAAACCAGTGTCATACATTGGAAAATCCTTTTAAAAAATAAACCCATAATCAAAGTACTAGACATCTTGACAATATAAAAGCTCACAGGCATGTCAGGAGACATTCAGAGTGACAGGGATGTGTACGGAGATCTGCTGGCCTGCACGCTCCACCGTGGTACCAGCATGAAGGCAGGGATACCCTGAGAGCAGTCCAAGCAGTGCTGCCTCCCTGCACTTCCCCGCCAGGGTTCAAGGCCAGGGTGGCTGAGTCCCTGCATGAGAAGCCGAGGGATCGCACATGATGCCTACCATCCTCACGCTGCTAAACTGCTTTCCCCACAAAGGCTTAAATAAAGAATGTTTAAGGCATGTTTTCAACAGGGAACAATTTGTTCACAAACTTGATAGACTGGCAACTAATTTTCCTTCTCAGGAAGAAGAAAACTACATTTTTATCTGATTTTCATAACCAATGTAATTCTTTTTACAAAAGATGGTAGATTCACACTGGCAAACGATGTAAAACACAGAGCCAGAATGAAGAGTAAGTGGGAAAAATGCCACAAAAATTCTCACAAATAAATTATTTTATGGGATAATATCATGAATGTGACATTAATTATGTTAGTCAATACACGACAGCCCACTTGCAATTAAACATCTGTTTCATAAAATCAGTTCTCCTACAATATCTGAGGTTCTGTGGGATATTTGGAACTGATAGTAATGGGCCAAAATGCACCTAGAATATAATTATTTCTTTCTTCCCCAAGCTTTTCCATTTTTGAAACTTTGCTTCTACTTTTAGACTTAGATATAAATTTTACTTCTGTATGTGGAAATAAATTTTATTGGAATGAAATGAATTTTGAGTTATTGTGTGCAGTTATCAAGTGGAATTCATTTGAAACCCCCACCTTTATAATCTCCTGAACTTTCCAACACTTGAATATGAACGTTTAATTTATTTCTAACCAAATGTATTCAAATCAATGAAATAGGTTCTTACTTGTGTGTAACTAGCTTATGAGATTGGGCTACTAATAGAAAACATAGTAAACACTTTAGAGTCCCTGGATTCTCATAAAATTTCACCCTCTTCTTAAGGCCTTAGTGAAATTATGACAACTTTTGTAGGACAATGGAGAGCTAAATAATCTTTAGGGAAAAAAATGTAATTTCATACATATGAAAAATGTTCAATTATTCTACAGTCTGTAAGCCTTTTGATTCCTACTTTAAATGTTTTCAAAAAGTACTTGATTGAATTTGCATTTTTTAATTTACCATTGCTGAAAATTTTTTCTTCTTCAATATTTTGGCACAATTTATCTTCAGATATGCTGTGTTTTAAACTATTAAGGATACAAGTTAAATGTCTATTATTTTCACCTCTGAAGTGTGCTAACATTCAGTCTTTTTACTCACAGTATATAGACTATGTTCCAGGTTGGAGTATGGTTCAGTCGGAGGACTCCTGCCTTCCTTCTTTGAAGGCTTGGCTCTCAGCACATTAAAAATTCTAACTAAATTGTGTGCCTCATTTTTTCAGTTGTTTGTCCTTCTTCTTCTTAATTTGTTTTGTTTTTTAAACAAATGTATTTGGTACAGAGTCTCACTATAAGGCTGGCAGTCATGATGATCCTCCTGTTTTCAGCCTCCCCAATGCTGGCTTTACAGGTGTGTGCCACCATGTCTGGTCTGAACCCCAGTTCATTGCACCTGGGGTTGGGGCCTACATAGCTTGTGTTGCTGGAGATCAAATTCCAGTCCCTGCATTTACCTAAGCAGGTGTTTAGTCTGCTGAGCTGTCATGCTGCACTTCTTTTTAGTTTATTATACATGCCTTTCCTTTTCTCTTTCTTCCTCCAATTTTATTTGCATATATCTGGTAATATGAATAACTGGTTGGAAGACAATATTATGTGTTACAACAAATACTGTGATAGTCTTATTACTTTGTTTATTCTATGAAAACATAGTATAGGCTGGGGAGATGGCTCAGTGGAATAAGCGCTTCCCTGGCAAGTACAAGGACTTGGGTTCAATTCCACCAAAAAAAAAAAAAAAAAAAATTGTATGTTTTAATTCTAATTCTCTTTTCATTCTAATTTGTAGTTTCTTCAAAAAAAAAATAAAATACTAACTAAAGAAATACAGGCCTTTCTATCCAATCAATGTTCAAATGAGAAGCAATATATAAGTATAAAATCTTTCATGTTTTCCTTTCTAAATTCTGATTTAGAAAAGAAAAAATCTTCAGGGGACTCCTGTGCTAATTCAGGACTGGGGTTTTGGTTCAGGGGTGCCTTCTTTGCCTCACATGCACAAGGGCCTGAGTTCAATCCCCAGCATCATAAATAAATAAATACATAAATAAATAAATAAATGTTTCAATCTGAATTTGCAGAATTATTTTAGAAAGTTTTCTTCAAAATACTTCTGTCTGATCAAGTTCTTTCCCCATCATAAGGATATACGTCATTACTTTTGTGGGATAAAAAATGAAATATACATGAAACAAAGACAGAAGTAAAAGGAAACCAAAAAGTAAAAAACATTGCAAAGTATATTTCACTATATGTTATAATTGTTCCTTACAGATAAGTGAAATCAATCCTATATTTAAAAAAGATTATAATACACTGATTTACTTTTCTATGAATAGTATTTTATCATTCTCAGAATATAATAAAATAACCAGACTGATTTAAGAAAATATTTATAATATACATGCTGTACAGTTTGGGATCAGACATTAGTTAAGATACATTGTTTCTCCATACTTTATTTCTGGTTTCTGTATTCACTGGAATATGAATTTTGATTCTTTTTGGAGGTAGGGGGTACCAAGGATTGAACTCAGGACCTTGCACTTGCCAGGCACTTACACCACTGAGCTCTAACCCAAACCCTACTCTCAAGAATGAAAAAGACACCTAATGACTGAACTAAGTGCACACAGGCCCTGATGGTGGAATCCTGAGATGAAGATTGTGCATCCCTCCAGCTTACAACCTTGAGATCAAAACACTTGTCCACGTCTTTGATCTTTTTTGTGGTTGAGTAGGGGTGAAATTCCAGCTCTGAGGAGGAAATGAAAGCTATGGGGTTAGGGCCAACCAGATAGCTCAGTACACTAAACTGCCTGCTTAGGCAGAGTGCAGCAGGCAGGGGTTGATTGCAGACTTGCTGTTATGGCCCCATCCCCAGGGTACACTGAGACAGCTCGGTGTGGTGGCATGTGCCTGTAATCCCAGCACTTGGGAGGCAGAAAAGAGGAGGATCACTACCAGTCTGATCTACCCAGTGAGACCCTGTAGGTCCTGCAGATCCTGCACTGAACACATAAAAAAAGAAAGCCAATGGGGTTGAAGTTTGGCTATTGTTAAAAGTTATAAAGAAGAAAAAAAGTTCCCAAATGTGTTTAAAAATTACATCAATATCTATACTTACATATCATTTACTAGGGGCTTTATTATTCTTAGGAATTCATATGCCTTATACAATGTTTTTTTTTCTATGCACTTGCACCAGAAGATCAATCCATAAACAGAACTCACAAGAAAAATTTGTCTTATATTTTTTTTAAATAATTAAAATATACATTAACTACCCTCCCTTGAATGTACCTGTACAGGTACAGGGGCATTCATGAAATTCATCAAATTTCCTGTCATGAAAGTGGTCATTGTATATACCTAAAATGTACCAATAAGTCTGATTAATTTTTGAAATTATAGTAAGCAGTCTATAGGTATTCTGGAAAAGAGACAGAATAAACCATTCACAAAATGAGAATATGTTAAAACTATGCTCATCTTGATTTATTTTCAAAGATATCAGTTGTCAGGCACAACATCAACCTTGGTTTAAGTGTAAATGATGATTCTGAACAATAACCTCCTTTTAGGTAGCCCGGAATTTGTTGAGAGCGTAGTTAAAGTAGTGACACTAAGTACTTACCTACAATTATTCCATCACGTAGTGTGTGTGTGTGCAGATGAAACTTGGGCAGTTACTTTCAAAAAGAAAGAATGAGAAACATTGAAAATTTATGTCAATAGAATTCATTGCATATGCTTAATTTATTGTATATGCACTTAATTTATTCTATATGCACTTAATTTATTGTATACGAACTTGAGTAAAGAGAATGTGAACTCCATCATATTCTCACCAAGCATAAATCTCTACTTACTCTTTGGACTACTGACTACTCAAAGTAGCTAGGATTACCTTTCAAATAACAAATCAGCTACCTACCTCTCAACTTCACAGAAGATTTTGTTTAAAAGGAGTGAATAAACCTCTAGCATATTTTTTTGGAACCAGGGATTGAACTCAGACCCTTGTACTTGCCAGGGAAGCACTTATTCCACTGATCTATCTCCCCTGCCCCATTCTTTCACTTCAAGACAGATTATGTTCTTCACACTTTATAAAGTATGTATTCTATCTATTCATTATGTCCACTGGAAATGATAAAAAATTAATTGAAAAGTTATATCATAAAAATACATATTAGTTAACTCTAATTCTCTCACATTGCATTCTGAAATACATTAGTATTAAAAGTGTTCCCAGTATATCAGAGAGCACTTGTATGAACATTTGTCATATGCAATATTTAACAGATGTCTGATTTCAGTGTTTCTATTACTAGAGAGTCAGCAACGATCTGGTGGATAGTGCTTTAATCCAGGAGCCAGAAAACCTAGAATCTAGTTCTTGGCTCTACTACTGACTGTTAAATAACATCAAACAATTCTTGGATCATCTGTGCTTCATTTTATTTACCCTGAAAACAGGAGGTGAAATGATTTCCCCCTTTAAATTGTTACTAGGAAATGGTGAACGTCGTTAAAAGGATCACTTTTAACATTTCAGGCTTGAAATAAAGAGTGTAGCCTAGAGATTCACTCTGTAGATATAGAAATCAAGGGGCAACTCATTCTTGAAAGAGTATCAGAACCAAGCTGCTGGAAATGAATTGGCAGGAGAAACCACGGCCTGGCCATGCTCCCTGAGTGAGACAGTGCTCTCTTTCCTGCCAGGAAGAGACTGGCAGGTGTACAAGTCACCATTTCGTGGTGTCTCGCATGCTCAGATTGTACTCTTGCATGGAGCGCTTCCTCCTGGAGCCCTCTCCTGAAGCGGAAGCTTTCAGAGCTGTTGTCCAGAAACCTTTCATGACTTTCACAGTGATAAGCCTTGCGTTCTCCAATGGAATTTCAACTACTTTGCAAATGTTGTTGAGAGAACACTAAAGGATAAACAAGGTAGAAAAATCTTCATTACCACACTAGACAACTGAAATAATGAAATAATTCTACGACAAGTCCACCTAAAAGTATTCATAGTCTTGACTAAAAGCAATATGAAAAGCTTTGTGAGGTGTTCCTATTTCTCACACAGAGATCTCAAGAATAACCTGGGTGCTATGATCTTCAAAACTTGGCTCACATGAGAACCACCTGCAAAAAAGTAGCTTAAAAAATAGTTATGCATACAATGCACTCCAAGCTCACTAAAAAGGAATTTCTAGGATTGGGTCCAATATCTGAATACTTTGCAAGCTGTACAAGTGATTCTACTGTGAATCCAAGTTTAAAAGCTCATAATCTAGTACTGCATGTAGCACTTAAAGGTATTCTTTCCAGACTACCGAAAGCCACATCTCTTTCTTCTATTAAAAGGGCTGAATCCCTAAAACATATAAAACAGCTACTCCTACAACTCATAAAGATTAACAGTTATGCCAATGTTTATTGATCTAGTGCAGAGGCAGATACAAAGATTCAGCTTTTCACTCACAAGAATCTATATTCTTCTTTGAAACAAATGCATATGAACTTTGGTGTATTCACTCCTGGGGCTGTGAAAATATTACTTTTAAAGACACAACATTAAAGTCCCCAAAGGAAGCTTTCTTCTCTAATTATTGATTTCTTTGCCATCAAAAAGAGTTACTCTCTTTGATTAAAGGTATAAGTGGTACCATGAATACTGTGTCCTATGTTCTTGGTTCATGCCCATCATTTGTTCAATATAAAATTAGCATCATTTTGGAAATGTCACCCTATTTACTTATGCATATAATATACTGGCAGAGGGTAGGTATCATATGCAGACACCATTTCTAGGTAGATAAATGCAATGATTTTCCAATGAACAACTTAAAATGCCACATTGTTTCTTTCAAACCTTCTGAAGAGTAATTTATGTGTCTAAGTTTTCAGCTTGTATTTTGTTTTGATCCTGGCCCCCAGGCAGCCAAAGCAGGTTCTGAAAAAGTTTTTGCATTCTTTGCTACAGAATGGAATCACGGATCAATGCTTGGAAAATACTTGATATCTGCCTAGAACTGTGTTAGGAATTTGTCTAAACAGGCCATCCTTTCCTCGCTATCTAGGAGTTGTTAAAATAGTATTCACATGTGAACCTAAAAGGGCAAAATGTCCCATTAAAAGCAATTACTAATCTTTCTATGAATATAGATGTTTGTGTGTCTCTAGGAAGAAGTCTATGTTTATCAACCAAATCACAAAGCATTTACAGAAACGGTTAATAACTTGTGTCATAAATATTCTGAAATCCTGCAATATTAGAGGAGCTTTGTTTTCTCTGCTCCAAGTAGAAAAGATATCCACATAAATTTGTTCTTCCAAGCAAAGGTTATCATTCTAAATTACAAAGAACATAAAAATATAAAATACTGCACAAACTGTACAGATGATTTTAACTATGTCATTGTTCCATAACAGAGTGTACACAATACATATATATTCCTTGAATTTTCTCTGCAGTAACAGGTCACGTTTTACTTACTCCATATATTCTTTCCTTTTCAACCCAGCTCAGTCTTCTGTATTCTTCTTTGTGACTCTGAGACAAATAACTTACAAACCGTATTTCTCAATCTTGCCAATTCATTTTCCAATATTGAGTGACCTGGATGCATGGATGGAGTTTGAGAGCCAAGACAAAGAAGGAAATGATTTCTTTTGTGCCTGTGATTTAGCCAACTTCTTACAGTGGCAGAGAACAGGTAGCCCCTCCTTAGCCCCTCCGTTATTCAGCAACCTCATAACACATTTCTTCTACTTCTCAGAAATAACACAGCCAGAGCCATCAGTGTGGTACCTCCACATTGGAGATAACAGAACAATGTGTTCCCCTGTGCCGCATCTTGCTCTTCATTTCCTGAGCCTAGAGGCAGTAACTAGTTTCTCCTGTTACTAATGTACTGCCTTAGCATCATTCTTTTGTTGTTTCAGTCTTCAACATTCGTTTGGTCATTCCTGTGCCTCAAAAATCCATTCAGAAATCATCCACGATTGACTTACAGTCCTCACCAGAACTATTGGCATATTATTATCATGTAACTGGTGTTTTCTTCTTCAGAAAGAAAATACCAGTTACATGATAACTGGTTGTAAGTTATTTATCTCAGAGTCATAAAGAAGACTTACTGATTTAAGTCTTTCTATTAAGTCACACAAACAATTGTGTCATATTTGCAATTAATTAGCATTAGTTTAGGAACAGTGCATTGGTGTGGTAGAAAGGTCAAAAGCTTAGAGGAAATCAGAGGCATGTAATTCTAGTTGGTAGATGAGAAAGATAATGATCCATGTAAGATGATTATTTGACTTTCCACAAAAAAGTTTCACAAGAATTCTGATAATAAAAATCACACAACAAATTATATATGAAATATTGCATGCAGTATCAGGGTGAGCTATGTAATTTGGAAGGCTCTGTGCATAATAAAATGACTAGATGTCTTTCTGAAAAATAAAGATTTTAAGACACGAACTTTGATTTCACATTCAACAACAGAGTATTTAATCCCAAACTGATATTCTTGTCACTTTGAGACTCTGGGCAATGCACAGGTGACACAGTCATTACAAACTGACTCTGTTTCTCACATTCTGAGAAAGTTGGATGTAAAAGGAAATATATGAAAAAATGTGATAAGTAGCTATGCCAAGAAACAGAGAAGAGTTGAAAGTCTTTCATCACTTGTTCATTTGTCCAGTGTGGGAGGCAGCGATCCACTGCCTATGGACCAAATCCAGCCTTTGATGGTTTTGATGAACAAAGTTTTGTTAGACCATGCTTGTTTGTTTATATAGTGTCTATGGCTGCATCTAGGTCATCGCAACAGTGAGTAATATGGCAGAGACTGCAAAGTCAGCATAATCAAAAATATTTAATATGTAGGTTTTTATAGATAAGTTTTCTGACTACTGGAAAAGTACTACGGAAGTAAGTAGTTGAAGTTCACAGACAGTTGAAATTCAGGATGTCTTAAATACATTTTTCAGCTCTTTTTCTCTTTATAATTCTAGTAATTACAATGGTCGCATTAAAATCCTTTCTATTATTTCCCCAAAACACGAACATGTACACATGTACTGGATCTCCAAATTTCAGAGCTTAGAATCATAATCATTCATTTTCCCATATTAATAAGGGAATCCCTGAAAGATCACCAAAAATACAAATAGATAATCCAGCACTGTGTGCCCTGAAGTAAATATTTCAACATGAATATATTTAAATAAGGCAATTTCCCATAAACCGCAGATCTCTGAACATTCTGTGAATAGAAAGTCATCATTTTTCTTTTAGAGAATTTATGCATGCCACATACTTACCGTGTCTCAGGTACCTCTGCTATACATGGCATATTAGCCCGGCTAGCAAATGCTGACATTTATACTCAGTTTTTGTAAAATTCATTTAAAATAACTGGGCAATTATATAAAAACTTATCCATAAAACAAAGTAAATCTTATTACCAGCACCATTCTCAGAAATTACCAACTTTCATTTTAATGACCTCCAGATGCATTACACAATAGCAGCTCCTCATTTCATGAAAATAGAAGTAGAATAACTATGCACTGGGGAGTTCGCTAGAGAAGTATTCAATTCTTCAAACATGCAATTTCATTTCAACCATAAGCAGTCAGGGATGAGTTGTGAGTTTAGAATTCACCTAATGTTTTTTATTTGAATGGAGGGAAAGTTCAAATGAAGGCAATTGGGCATATTTTTTAATCTGCCAAGTGGTGGGATTTTAACACATCTTATGTTGGTCATTTAGAACACATACACAATGGTACTCCATTTAGTTTTAAACTGTGACTCAGAAATAAAAAATAACAACAGATGGAGAAAATAAAACTCAATTCCTGGTATATTGCAAACAAGCTTAAATACTGTCTTCAGTTCCCATGTGCTGTGCTATTGGGTCTGAGGAACTGAATGCAACAAATGTTACCAGTTACTCACAGTCCACTCCCAGGTTTGGGATGAACTTTTTCTTTTTGTCTATCTGTTTCACTTGCAATTTTATCTACATAATTCTAACCAATTTTGAAGTTGTTTCAAGTCACAATAAGAATTAATATTGATCTCTGTGTTTTCACCATCTGGGCTCTTTTATTTTGTTCATTCAAAGAGTTTATTATTATTCCCACAGCGTAGCGGCGCGCGAGCGGGCCGGGGGGGCGGCCGAGTTTTCCGAGAGATAAGTTCACCACGATGTCCAGTGATAGGCAGAGGTCAGACGATGAGAGCCCCAGAACCAGCAGTGGTAGTTCAGATGCGGACCAGCGAGACCCCGCCGCTCCAGAGCCTGAAGAGCAAGAAGAAAGAAAACCTGCCACCCAGCAGAAGAAAAACACCAAACTCTCTAGCAAAACCACTGGTAAGTTATCCACTAGTGCTAAAAGAATTCAGAAGGAGCTAGCTGAAATAACCCTCGATCCTCCTCCTAACTGCAGTGCTGGGCCTGAAGAAGATAACATTTATGAATGGAGATCAACCATACTTGGGCCACCAGGCTCTGTATATGAAGGTGGTGTATTTTTTCTGGATATCACATTTTCATCAGATTATCCATTTAAACCACCAAAGGTTACTTTCCGAACCAGAATCTATCACTGCAACATCAACAGTCAGGGAGTCATCTGTCTGGACATCCTTAAAGACAACTGGAGTCCTGCTTTGACTATTTCAAAGGTTTTGCTGTCTATTTGTTCCCTTTTGACAGACTGCAACCCTGCGGATCCTCTGGTTGGAAGCATAGCCACTCAGTATTTGACCAACAGAGCAGAACATGACAGGATAGCCAGACAGTGGACCAAGAGATACGCAACATAATTCACACAATGTGTATGCAGTGTGAAGGGGCAGGAGGCATCTTCTCACTGTGCTGCAAATCTTTATAGCCTTTACAATATGGACTTCTGTGTATATGTTATACTGATTCTACTCTCTGCTTTTATCCTTTGAAGACTGGGAGACTCCCTAAAAAGGTAAATGCTATCAAGAGTAGAACTTTGTAGCTGTAGATTAGTTATGTTTAAAATGCCTACTTGCAAGTCCTGCTTCTTTGGGATATCAAAATGTATTTTGTGATGTACTAAGGATACTGGTCCTGAAGTCTACCAAATATTATAGTGCATTTTAGCCTAATTCATTATCTGTATGAAGTTATAAAAGTAGCTGTAGATGACTAGGAATTATGTCATTTGTATTAAACCCAGATCTATTTCTGAGTATGTGGTTTATGCTGTTGTGAAAATGTTTTACCTTTGTCAGTTTGTAATGAGAGGATTTCCTTTTACCCTTTGTAGCTCAGAGAGCACTGATGTATCATCTCAAACACAATAAACATGCTCCTAAAAAAAAAAACAAAAAAAACCCAAAGAGTTTATTATTAATTACCAAATATGGGAGAGGGTGTCTCTTAAGACCTAAGATATCCATCAGTGTATGGTATTCCTGAAACACTTAGTAAACCAAAGCAAACACACACACACACACACACACACACACACACACACACACACACAAATTACCATTCTCTATCTTTCACCATATCTATGTCTGTTAAACTTTAAGTTGAAATTTTCATCAGTGATTCTTCTTAGACCTGCACATCATTGCTTTTGTGTGTGTTTCCACACAACTACACTGGACTGATTTACCCTTTCTTGCTCAAGATTCTAGCAAAGCATCAATTACACTCAGAAAAGAACATAAATTAAAATTTACAGCACAGTGTTTTTCACAATAACTTTTTTTTGACCAGAATACAAATAGAGAAACAACACACAAAGCAGAGTCCACTCTTGCTGTTCTAGTCACTCTCTCAGGAGATGCTAATCCCATGGGCTATAAACTCAAAAATTACTGTTATATATAGATATATTATATATTATACATGTTATATATATGATATATATTATATATATGTATGTGTATGTATATGGTCTGAGATAACTATATCTAGCTAATTAGCAGAAGTACTACTTCACATATTTATGCTTTCTATGATAAGACCATTTTATATCCATCCAAACACTTAGTGCTTTTCAAGACATTACTCACTACTATGTTGCACAATAGACCTCTTCAACCTATTTCTTCTAATTATTAACTATATTGAACCCTTTGGCCAGCTCTTTGTTATGTTTGTGGGGTTCATTCACATATCACATAAATTTTTATTCTTCTTTACTCTTATTTTTTCAAGTTCTACCATCATGGTATAGATGAATGCACTTCTCCTTTTCCTCAGAGTTCACTCAGCTGTTCTGCAGTACTCCCATTTCACTGGCTGACATTTCAGTCAACTCTTTGGTAGCTGCTTGGCAGTGCAAAAATAAAGATTTTGTTAAATATGTCCATGTTGAAAGAGTTTATCTTTTAATGGGATATGACAAACATTACTAATTCAAATTTTACATGGAATTACAGAAACCCACAATAGCAAGAAATATATTGGAAAATTCAATAGCAACTTGTAATTGTTTTGCCTCAGGAGATCAGGGACAGGCTTTCTGAAAAGCTGCATTCATTGTTGGATGAATTTAAGTAGATAGTGACAGTCTGCTGTGGGGCTCTGCTGACTGGAGACACAGCAGAACAATTTCTAGAAAAGGATCAGTGTGAATGACTGCAATGAGAAGTGCTAGCTGATGTTAGAAATGGAACTTGTGGTGTATTGTGGAAGGCCTACTCTCCAATATTTGAAGTTAGTAATTTTTTTCTCCTCACTTCCTTATTTTGCAAAGCTTACTTGCCTTTTTATCTGTTTCCCAATATTTATTTTTCTCTTTTATTTTTTTAAAGAGTACAAATTAGAATTAAAACGGAAAAATTACAAGTGATGCAGAATTTCACTTAACAAAGTAATACGAATTTCACAGCATTTGTCGTAATACACAGTGTTGTCTCCCACTCAGTTATTCATATTACCAGATATATGCATGCAAAATTGGAAGAAGACAGAAAAAAAGAAACAATTGTCTAAGAAATGAAGAAAAGAAAAAATGCAAACAATTGAAAAAAGGAAACAAAACAAATTAAAGCATTAACTGCTTCTTCCCATAGACCAACAGAAGTGCACAGTACAGTTGTCCAAACCATACTGCTGATATGCATAAATAACTCTAACCCCTACTCCCTCTCCTGTCCTTGTCCTCAACTCAGTAGCTCTTTGCTTTAGAATCAGTTCAAGAAAAGGAAATTAACTGTGTCCCAAGTTTAAATAGGTTTTTTGTTTCTTCTCTAATATTTCTCTACCTTTTACATTTAGTATTTATTTAAATAAGACCTAATAACAAAGTTAAAACAAAGTGTATTTTTCTAATTACAAGAGGATAGCTATTTTACAACTTAGACACTCCTTTTTTGATGCTTTTCGCTCAATGCTAAATTTGTTGTAGAATGCACTCTAAGAAACTTTGTCTAGGGCTGGCAAGATAGCTCAGCGGTCTAAAGCACCTGCTTAGGCAAGCTCTCAGGGACCATGGTTCGATCCCCAGCACCACATGCCATGCCAGCCCCTCCCCCCAGGGAGGGCTGAGCTGACCCCCTCCTGCAAAAAAAGAATCCGTGATGTGTAGCGAGACACTGTAATAAATAAATAAATTTAAAAATTAAAAAAAAAACTTTGTCTAATAAAGTTTTATACTTCTGTATATGTTCCACTTTTCATTGTCTGAACATGTGTCATTAGATGCTGAATAGATGTTTGGAAAATGTTGAAATTAAGATTGTAATGAACATCCTGTATTCATATTTAATTCTCATGTTACATGCCTTCAAAGCTGAATATCTTGTCACATTTCTCCTTACTAGTGTGGCTTTAAAATATAACATTAAGCACTGATCTTTGTTTAATGACTGAAAATACATGACAGTGTTTGTACCCCACTAAGAATGTAATGATGAAGAGCTCATGTCTGAACCCCACAGTCAGAGTAATGAAATCCTTGCTTAAGATAAATGAAAGTATTGCAGGCTGCATTAGATTCCTCATTGCTGGCATTGGCACTGGCACGCTGACGCTGTGCACTAGGTGTAGCTGGGGACAGTCTAGTCTGTGTATCTAGTGCATGGTTTTCACGCGGATTTCCTTAACTGCTGACCATGCGCCCCACGCATTCTTGTCCTGTGTCCAGTGCAGCCCAGCTAGGTATGTACTTGGAGACCTGTAACCCGACAGGACAAGGGTGGAGGCTCATCCAAATGAAATCAGTTGGGAAAGGGTTACAAGGTGGATTGCAGTGGTACACGTTGCATACTCAGAAAACCTAACATAATAATTAAAAATTCTGCAATGTAGTTTGTTTTACAGAGAGAGAAGGCAGATAATCTGTCTAACACTACTTAAAATCTTAAATATAATGTTTTATTGAAGTGTTTTGGGAAATATATACACATTTACATATAAGCAATACATATTTACATTTCAAGATATATATATATATATATATATATATATATATATATATGCACTTGAAATGCCAATCATTCTTAAATACTTTGGATATTTTTCTACATGAGTTGCTTGGATAAATATCTGAAAAACTCAAATATTAATCTGGTCAGTTCAAGTTTTTTTTCCTTAGAGCCATCGACAAAATAATATATTGATGATGCGCTCAGCAATATAAATCTGTGTAGCATCTGCTACATTTTCAAAACTATGCTATTAAGAAATGGTTCAATGTGGAACATGACACTTTGCTTCCCTTTGATCAGATTACATTCAGAGAAAACAAAATTTAGTATCCTCTCAGACACATTTGCTACGAATTTTTAAATAATACACAAGAACAAAGTGAAACTTCGCTTTAAACAAAAATCATCATACATTTTCATTTGTTTCTATAACATTTTCCTAGAATAGTCTGTGGAAACCCTAATCATTTTTCCTAGAAAAATTAGCTCTGTCAATATCACTACAAACATGAGGATGTAGAATGAAATAATATAATCAGGTCTGATGAGTTACATTCATAATCACCAAGCTATTACTTTATATTGAATTCTACAAAGAATTCTTGAATCATTATAACAATAGGTTCAATTTATCCAATTTTACCCTTAAGTACTACTTTTGTGTTTTTTCATTGTCTTACTATTTTTATTGATTGGAAGATGACCTACAGTTACAATTCCAAAAAACTATGTCTATTTTTGTGTTTTCTCACTTTTGGGGGGCTAGGACTGTATTTTTCTCTTCAGATTTTCACCAATAAGGCTTTGTACCTTGTTTGTTTCTCATTAGTAAAAGAATCAGCAAACCACAGCACTAATGTACTTTAATAATTATTACCCAAAAGACAAATAAATTATAAATTATACCTCAGTTATTTTCTATTCAAGTCTCAGAAACAATAAATCCTCTTAAGTAAAAATAAATCCTGGGCCTAAGATAGGATTCCTCCAAAAGGACCCTGAGATATTTATATTTTTAAAACATAAAGACAAACTAATGCAGTTTTTATTTCTGTAGAATTTTAAGTAAATATCATAAAATATTTTAAAACTTAAGTTTGAGGAAATTTTGTAATGCTGATGAAAATAATTATCTTTATTATGATTATTTTACACTGTTTCAAAAAACGTTAAATGAAAATATCAAAAGTTCTAGAGAGATACTGTTTATAATCTTGTCTTAAACAATAGCTATAAATGAAAGTTTATGAGACAATTATAAACAACAAGGGTCTTTTAACCCACTACAAAATACTTTTGTATTTTCTGTATTTTAGGGAATAGTCTACAGGCTATCCAGGGTCTCACTACTAGATCGGACTCATAGTGAGTCTCCTATTTACATCCTCTTAAGCACTGGGATTACAGGTGCATGCCACCATGCCCAATCTAAATCTCTGTCTCAGTGTGCCCCAGGGACTGGGCCAGCACAGCAGGCTCTGTGATCAAACAGCAGGTCGCTGTGCTTGCTTGAAGGCACTTTAATCTGTTGAGCTGTTTGGCTGGCCTTCTACAAAGTACTTTTCTCTTTGAAGAGTCAGTGGTAATCTGGCTAAAAAAAATTCAAAATAAGCACGTCCAAGTCCAAATCTAGGTAACCCTTTGGGACTACTTAGAACTCACAGTAGGAAAAGCAAGTGACAAGAGAAATGAAGGGACATTTAGAAAGTGCATAAGTAATAAATAAAGTTGGGATAAAGTTATCAGAAATATTATATAGTTCTGCTTAATCTATTTTGTACCTTGAAAATTTCCCCCTAATTAGCAAGAGGTATATGATTTTGAGAAAAACTACCATATGAATATAAACAACAAAATCTCAGTGTTTTTCAGTATTCTCTTGCATTATATGCAAGGGTGGGTTAACAGCGTGCAGTTTCACTGGTACAAATTAAACTGAAATGAACAAAGACAAAGGTACCCTAGCTCAATAGAGAAGAGTTGCCTGCGTTTGAAGGAGAAGGTTATGAATATGACCTTAGAGATGTATGGGTGGGAGACAAGAGGTGATCTGATTGACTACAGACAAAAAGTAGTTCATTGTACCCCTAGAGTCTGAAAATATTTATTAGCTAAAACTCAGTATTTTGGGTCAGGGAGATAGCTCGGCAATCTAAGTGCCTGCCTGGAAAGCAGAAGAACCCGGATTCAAACCCTGGTACCTCATGCTGTGCAGGTTCCATACCAAGCCAGGCACTGAGACTGGGCGTGGTGGCACACACTCATAATCCCAGCATGCGGGAGGCTGAGGCTGAGGCAGGAGGATCACTGTGAATCTACATTGTGTAGAAAAACCCTGTACCGAATTAATTAATTAATTAGTTAGTTAATTAATTAAAACTCAGTATTTCTACATGAACCACAAGCACTGCATCCCTTTTCTAGAAATGGTTCATGTCTATCCTTTTTATGGCACAGTAGTACCCCACTGTATATAAATATCTCATTTTGTATCTATTCATCTATTGATAGAAGCATAGACTGTTCCCAGGATTTAGCTATTACAAATGGCACTGCATCTTGAGACCATTAGGTGAGATAACACGAACACATGAGCTTCAATATCACATTGTTTCTGTTTTACGAAACAATCAAAACATATAAAATATGAAATAAAACACAGATAGTAGGAAAACAAAAAGAAAAAAAGAGTTTTATAATCTCATATGACCAATGTATCTAAAAGTGTACCTTGGCTTAGTACAATTATCTTACATGTTCTGTATGTTCTTTTGGCCTATTGGTCTGGTTTTCAATGTGTGTATATATTTTGCTTTATAACTTCTATCATAAATAAATGAATCTGATGCTGGAAAAAATGAAAGGAAGTGGAGGGGGAAAAGAGAATTGAAATGTGTTATATACCCGTACCAGTCCCCTGTCCTGAATGCAACTATTGTGTACTGCAAACATGTACTAATAAAGTAAAGAAAACAAACGCTAATACAGGCAGTACCTAAAACCTTATATTGGTCCGAACCTTTTATCGTTGTTTAACAATTTATACCAAAAACCATGAAAATGGCCATTCTGTAGATGATGAACTATCACTCTCAGTAGTTTATCCTGAGGAGCTCAGCGGAAATGTGCAGAAACTCAAATTGCATTGAATCATTATCAAATTATCATTAAAGCATTTGAAATGATGCCATAAAATTAAAAACTGCTTAACTATACATGATAATGAATTCATTAAATAAATACAGCGGAAAATCTTGAGGTTAAATTTTATTATATTCATCGTGCCTTTAAGTGAATATTTTTATATGGGAGATACATGTATGCATAAGTATATATATAAGAAAATTAAAATATATAATTTTATCATAAGCATGCATGTGAAAATGCATGACCACATCCTTACAGACTGCCAGCATGTCCCAAGTTCTACAAAACATGAGCATCACATCCTTTTTTTCTTTTCTAAAAATTTGATTGATTGATTGATTGATTGATTGACTGATCGACTGATTGACTGAATGATGGCCAGCTCAGCTGACCTGGAGGCAGTGCTGGCATGGCATGTGGTACCTGGGATCAAATCACAGTCCCTGTGCTTGCCTAAGCTTGCCTAAGCAGTCCCTTCCATGTGCTCAGCTATCTTGCCAAGTCTGCTGAGCTGCCTTGTGGGCCCATCACGTTCCTTTTAAGCTACGGCATGTTAGAAGATACTAAGAGCATCATAATGGTCTGTGGGTTAAACTGGCTGTTGAGCTGTCCCAAATTTCTACAGTGCTGCACACGTCAGCCCTGAATGCATCCCAACATAGCTTTCTGGGACTCTGCTCAGAGTACTCCTGTAACTATTCCTTCCCACCTCTCAAAATGTGGTGCATGTTTTGGTTTGTTTCACAGATCCTGATCCAACTGTCCTACCACAGTCTTCCCTGATCTTTCAATTTTATATCTTGATTGCCCAGATTGACAAATAGTCTATCTTTTAGGATGTACTTACATTTAAGGTAATATGATTTGCACCAGATAAAAGATATGAACCTATGATAAAAGAAGAGAGTACTTTCTAATTCATTTGATAGGCTTGCCATCCAAGTTTCTATTTTAATATATAATTTCAGAAAATAATACAATGAATTTGGTAGTCAATTAAGTTTTTTTTTTACTGTCATTACTGAAAAGATAAAAAAAAGGGCCTAACCTGATATTATACAGTCCCATAAGTTTCTCAGAATTAATTGTTGGAAGATTAGAATATTTAATCAGACAAATTCCATGTTTTTATCTCTTCTTAAAAATGATAGCATTTTTCTGACTAGTAGACTGCATCAAGTAAAGAAAAAAATAATATGTGGAAATACATGCAAACTTTTGAGAGATTATTGATAAATTATTCATTTAAAAAGGAGATACAGTTCAATCAAAAAGAGTCTGAAAAAGTTTCTACTTTAAGGACTAACATTTCATCAGTGATCACTTTCTTAAAAGAATAGATGAAAATAGCATTAATTTTCCTTTTTTACTTAGCAAAGTAAAACTAAAGAAATGTGAATAATAATAATTGATCTACTGTAATGTAATTCGGGCTTAGTAAGAGAGGCCAAAAACTACCATTGGCCAAGTTCTGGGGGGAGGGTGTTGATTTCAAATGAAGTCAGTCAACGGTCTTTTATTCTATCAATTAAGATGTTACTTCTGAAGTTAAAATGTATTTTAAAAGCGAAACATGCATTTTTAAATACATTTTAAAGGAAATTGCTGAATAATGAGACGTTCTTTCAGGGATATATGCTTCTAAAAATCATATCCTCCAAAAAAAAAGAGCAATTACTTTATTGAGAACTTGCTCCAAAGAAAGAAATTAAACTGAATTCCTTCTACAATGTCCAATTTAAGAACAAAGGTAGTAGATTACAGCGGACTTCCGGGCTTCACGGGCATTCCATTTCAATTGCATCCACAAACATGAAGCACGCCAAATTCCAGATATGGTCAGGAAAATGCCCATAAACATTTAAACCCTAAATATGTTATATCTCCTGCAGTTATGTAAAATTATTTAATACAATAGTGAATTAATAAAGCTTTAGCAGGTGCACGGCTTTTGTGGCATCTTAGGGCTGTCAGAACAAAGCTAAGAACTGTAGAGATAGCTACACAGGGTAAAGCAAACTATTATAATGCTGGTGCAGCTGCCAGAGAGGGCAGCAGCCGCTCAGCAGCTCAGGAAGCTGTTTAACGCTCTTGATTTGGCTCCTTTTGGCTTCCACCAAAAGCATAACTGAAAAGAATATTTGTATTTTCCCCCCAAATCACATGGGTTTCCACAAGCATTTATTAGTTAAGACCACAATTTCTGAACTGAGATGTCACCAGGGTATATTGTGTTGACGTGTGTGTGTGTGTGTGCGTGTGTGTGCGCGCGCGTGTCTGAGCTTCTCAGGCTAGACTTCAATTTGTGATCTTCCTGACTGAGCCCTGCAGAGTACTATTAGTATTACAGCCTTGTACCACTACGATCAAGTAAAATTTAAATTTTTCGCCAAGTTTCATCATGAAATTCTCCCAGACAGATGTGAGATTCTGTGTATTTTAGGAGGTCAAAACTAAAAAGTAGCCTTATTGTGTGAGTGACGCGTAAATTCATGGCAGGGGATCAAGTCATTTCCTAACATGGGCTTTATCTCTCAGGAATAGTTGCCTGGATTTCTACGAGTCAGCATTGTGCTGCGTATTAAAAATTACAATATTTGCCATCAAAACACCTGCTTTCTAGTTCCAGCTGTAAAACTTGTTAGGTTTTGTGACAATCTTACTGTGATGTAAAAATTCTATCTATAAAATAATTAGCTCTAAGAGATTTCCATAAACATTACATGAAACAATTATTTTAATGTGCTTTATGAACTATAAAGTTCTATAAATATGAAAGCATAACTATTATGATGTAAACAGGTTAAGTATTATTGACATTGTACATTATCAGCTAATAAAATTACTTTATTAGATAGAAATTGCAGAAAGTTGTGAAATCATCAGTTTGGAATTTTAAGATGTATTTGCTGAAATTAAGGGCCATAATTTCTAAACAGCTTTTGCCAAATATATCAATAAAAAGAGAAGCTGCGGGTGAATGTGGTGCTGATTTCAACCAAGCATTGAAAAAGTCTTCTTTTAACTTTATTACTTTTCCTACTTCCTTTCTCATGCTCCATCTGCAAGTTACTAATCCAAGAACTGTCTCCCCTGAGTATATTTTTTTCCCACAGAGATAGTTTCTGGAAGCAAAAGGATGTTAAAAGAAAGATTAGTGCCTAGTAGAGGAGCTCTGAAACAAAAACTGTCCCCAATGGGACGATCAGAAGGAAGAAAGAATGACTTGAAGATTTGATACACAGAGAATACAGAAAGTACACTCAGGGACAGAGGACCCAGAAAACTCATACAGCCTCACAAGAATCTTCCTTTGCCAAAGTCAAGCTTATTTCTAAAAGTCTCACTCCTTTCCCAATTTTCTCAAGTTGTTCTTTAGTCATATTAATTCCCTTTGGTGGTGGTGTGTGTGGGGTGGGCTCTCTTTTGGAAGAACATCTCTGCCAAGAAAAACTTAATCCATTTGTATCACCAAGGATTTAATAGCCAAAGCTGAATTATGCAATCTATGATTATAAATTTAGTAGCATGGTGGCATGGGCCAAGTTTTACAGGACTTGTAAGCTAAGTGTTTTTGATAAGTCTGCCTAGTTAGGAATGAGTACCATTTACAGGTAAACTGGTAACAGTTTCAACTGTTTTGTTGTCCCCCAGATGCTTTTGCTGATATTGCTCACAATTAACCTCTTTCTGAACTTTCCTTTACCTTCATTCAGATGATAAATTATTTTTTTCCGAATCTGTTCCATCTTTTAAGATGTGCTGTACTATTTAACATTTTTGTAGATTATAAAAATAGGCGGCAAGTGTCTCAAATTAGTCACTAGGTTTTGAATTTCTTAAGATGGCCCCAGGCACAAGGCCACTAAGCTGCAAATATTAATTAGTCTTCTGAACCTCTTCCATGTGCTAGGCTCAGAGAGGGGTAAGTGCTCCTATGCACATTTATGCAGGGATCAAATTACAAAACTTGGCAACATCCAGGGTTTTATTTCTAAAACTCAGTAACATCGCTCTTCTATTTTTTAATAGCATCTCTTTGCAATATAACATATCATGATAAAAATTTTAAATTTCTTTTAGAGTTTAAGAAAATAGAACATATTATACTTAAACAGATGAAAAAGTGTTAATTTAAATTTGGTCTGAAGGACAGATAAAAGCACAAAAAAGATATGAAATTAAACTATTGTTATTTATTGTCTCTAATTACACTCTTCAAATTTCCTATTTTCTCAAGTCACCTATTAAACTGCATTTAAAAAAAGAACAAGGTTATATGATTTGATCTTCAATAAATCTGTCTTCAAAATACAAAATCATGATAGTAAGTTCCTGAAGTTCCTTCTTATCAGAGGATAGAATAAGGATCAGGAGATGAGCAAAAACAAATTTCATTTATACATGTAGTGGAAAAGATTATGTAAAATAATTGGGTAAAGTGCTTGCCTGGCAAATGCAGGTCTTGAGTTCAATCCCTGGTACTGCAAATAAATAAATAAATAAATAAGTAAATAAATAAATAAATAAATAAAATAATTGGGTGAGAGTTTGTTAGTAACTTCTCTAAGTAGATTACAAATAAGGTTTGGGGTCAGCAAGATAACTCAGTGGACTAAAGGCCTGCTCAGGCAGGTGCAGGGCCTGAGTTCAATCCCTGGTACCACATTCCACGCTGGCCTTGCCCCGGGCATGCTCCGTGGGGCACCAAGACTGGAAGGGTAGTGCACACCTGCAACCCCAGCACTGGGGAGGCTGAAAACAGGAAGATCACTATGAGTGAGAGCTGTATCAGATACATAAAATAAAATAAAATAAGTTAAAATAAAGTAATAAAAAAGGTAAAATTCTATAATATTTTAGATTAGTGAAATTGAATTATATAATAGCTATTAGGTGCCACTGTTTTTACAAAAATGATTGCTTTAACTAAATCATGCATATGGTGATCTTATTTTCGACTGTAACAGCTTTTCCATTGACATAGTAATTCTTTTTTTTTTTAGCGGTGCCTGGATTGAACTCAAGGGTTTGTGCTTGCCAGGCAAGTACTTACACAACTGAGCTTTCCCCCTGCTCAACATAGTAAAATCTTGGGTTTCAGTACTCAATCTAAGAATGATCACCCTTTAAAAACACAATTGCTGAAATAATACTTATTTTCATGGGGTTCACTATGGGACTTTTAAAAACTCAAATACACAACTTTTCTGAACCCAAACTTTCTAAATTGTGTCTTAGAAAATATATCAAAAGATTCCTATCATAATAAAGTTGCACATTAATTTATATTTCATTCCTCCAATAGATACTAGCATGTTACAATTCTCAAAATGTTGCAGTAACTTATATAATTAATTTCCTAACATTATCGGTGCGTATGTTGCTTTCACAGGCCAGCAAGGTAGCTTACAGGACTAAAGCGCATGCTTAGGCAAGCTTAGGTAAGCATAGAGACAGCAGTTGGATCCCAGGCACAGTGTCAGGCCAGCCCTGCCCCCAGGGCAAGCTGATCTGGCCACAGAGTCCTGGGATAGTGGCATACACCTGTAATCTCACTGCTGGGGAGACTGAAAACAGGAGGATCACCATGAGTCCAAGCTGAATAGTGAGACCCTATGACATTAAAAAAAAAAAAATTGCTCTCACAATTAACACCAAATAATACAATGGAAAAATTAATTGAAACAGTGATCAATTTATATTTTCTGGCTTCTAATTTAAATATCCTACTTAGTTTTACATTGATGACTCACTCATTTATTAGTCATTATTACAAAATAGACTGGACAACATACTTTGTCTAATTTATTCATATACTTAAGCCTTTGGTTGGTTTGGTTTGGTTTAGTTGGGTATTGAGACACAATATCATTACGTAGTATAAAGCTATCTTTGATTTCAGAATGATTTTATAATCCCACTGTTTCAACCCCCAGGCACTAGGACTACAGGTGTGTGCCACCTCTCCTGGTTCGTCTAATTACTCTTCAAAACTGTCTGAGTGACTTCAGTAAACAAGGTGCTCCTTGTTATCTTAAAGATAAATATCTAAAAGATAGAGCTAAAGCAGCTGAAAATGTGACATGAAATTGCATAATAAAAGTTTGTTGTGGAATATAAAAATTGATAAAATAACTGCACAGTGATAGTTTCACTCATGAAATAGCCTCTATATTTTGGTTTAGTTTTGGTAAATCTTTCTGTTTAGGATCATTATAAAATTTTGAACTTTGCTTTATTGACCAGATCTATTTTGAATTTTAACTGTATTATCACCTTAGATAACTTGTAAAACCTTTAGAACTCCTTACATACTTATTCAACACCATCAGGTAAATTTCATTAGCTAACATTTGCTCATGTTTCTTTTTCTCAGTTCTGGCTACCAGAAGAGTTGTGAAAACTCTGGTCAATGCTTACATTAAATTACCCCAAACAAATTTAATGATTTGAAAAAAGAAATAAATACCTCAGTTTAACCACTAAGGTGGCAATTTCCTTTATTATAAACAAGACAATTTCCTTTATTATAATCAGCATCAGCACTATAAATTTTTTACTTTTTCTCAAATGTAAGAAAATGATGCTTGATAGACTTAACTCTTCACTTTTCTTACTCTTATATGCCCACTAAAAATGAATGCCATTTAACTCATTACCGAGTGTTTATAAGGGAATATATTATCACTTTCAAGAGAAGGAGACAAAAATACCTGTCACTCAGAACTTGAACAGTTTTAATTTTAGTTCATGACTTGGAAGAATGGTCAGCTGGGCCCAAGGCTGAGATGATGCAGTGGCAAACTTGTGCAAAGAAAAGTCACTTAACTTAGAGCAGGCTGCAAGGGGACCAAAGAAGGAGGTGTGAGAGACAGAAACATTCCCTCCTGGTAACAGCTACAGCGAAGCTCCTTCTCCTACAGTGACATACAGTAAGCCATGAACTCATCAATGGATCGATCTACTGGTACGTACAGTGATCTCCAAAACCAAAGGCTTCAAAGCCCACTTTTGTACATACCAGACTGTTTCAAAACCTTTTAGGTGAAAGCATAAAGGATTGAAATTTTAATTAATTCCCTATGTGATATTTGAATATCTTCTATTTCTTTATTTCACCTTAAAGTATAACAGTATGTACAATGAAATAAAACTTATCACAAACAGGAACACAAAATAAAATAATCTCTAAAAGTAATAGATGAAAATAATAATTGAATATGCAAACTCAAAAGAAATTCTGTGCATTTTTAAGAAAAAAGTTTGCTTACCATTAATAAAATGTACCACAGTGTCCAATCAGAATTAACATATAATCACAATAACATATAATAATGCACATATCAGAAATAATTTCTCTAGTATCCATGCAATTTTTCACATACAATTTTAACTACCATATTAGAAATTGTTGAGGAACAGGACTGGCCAAATAACTCAGGGAATCAAAGCTCCTGTTTAGGTAGAGGCAAGGGCCGGGAGTTTGATCCCTGGTCCTGCTAGGCTGGCCCTGCCCCTGGGGTGTGCTGGGATGCAGTGGAGACTTGGCATGGTGGTGTGCCCTGTAATCCCAGCACTTGGGAGGTTATAAACAGGAGGATAGCTACAAGTCTGATCTATACAGTGAGACCCTGTACATCCTGTCCTAAATACAAAAATAAATGAATAAATTATTGAGGTCCGGATTTTGTATAGGAAATATGTACATGGTGCGTAAAACACTGTTTTTAGAGAAGAATCTATTCAAGATTGTAATATATATTTTATATCTGATTAACTACTTAGTTTAAAAAGTACTCAGCAGTTAGCCATGCCACCTAAGCATATAAACTCTAAGCTGTTTTTATTTTGAAAATGCCAAAAATATCTTGACAATATCATTTTAAAGGTAAAGACTTGCCATACCTTTCAGTTGGTGAATATTACATATATGCTTACTGGGAGTTTTGCAAACAAAAATATTTAAATAAGCTCCTTTTTATTTATTGTTGTCAGAAAGGGAAATAATAAGTTGCAGACATACTATTTTTAGCAAAGATAGCTGACAGACTATTGAACAAAGCATTAAACTTGATAGTCACTTAAGCAGGGCCTGTATGACACAGCTCAAGTTAGAACTCAGTTTTAAAGAAGCAATCCCTGGTTCTGCAAAAACAAAACAAAAAAGTCATTGAATAAAAGAAAAAGTAGTATACACATGTTTTGGGCCGGGGAGATGGCTCAGTGGAATAAGTGCTTCCCTGGCAAGCATAAGGACCTGAGTTCAATCCCCAGTTCCAACAACAACAACAATAAAAAATCTTGTTCCCAAATGTTTTACCCAATAAGTAAAAATTAAACATACTGAAAGACCTTTTTGTCCTTTTATCACAAAATAATAGCATGTTAGTTGATTGCATTTGAAATTAAGTAAGAGTGAATACAATGCAAAACAAGCAATGTTGCAGGGTCAGATCAAAACAAGCTGTGGTGATTTCAAAGCCCCATTTGTCACCTTAACAGGAAACAAACCACATAGGGTGCACATCCAAATATTTGATCTCTGGGCTATGGTCGACAACTTCTTTGAATAACTCACTATTGTTGTGGAATGCTGGACTGTGTTGGACTGTGGTGTCGAGTTCAAGCACCTAAGTGAGTTGAATGACAATGGAGTGCCCACCTTTGACAGGTGTAGACAAAGGAAGGGGTATGGAAAGAAAAAATCGTGATGTGTGTGTATACACAGTACAGTTGGGATAGATAACGCTGTGCTTCTACATAATCCTATGAGAGGCAAGATCTGCACTAATGGTGGTTGGACAGGATATTATGTCGGCTTCTAGTACTGTGGTCATCCACTAGGAAAATAATGATTGAATTTTTGATATAATTCAGGTATAAAAAATAAGATAAGTAAGCAGCTACACTCTTACTGATAAGAGACATCTGCTAAAATAATATCTGTAAATATAATATCATGTATGCACCTTGTACAATACCAAACATTATAAAAACAGTTTGCAGTGTATTAATTTATTGAATCTGTCTTGTTAAGGTGTCTTGAAACTGTCTGATTGATATTTGTACTTCAACAAAATGAAAAATAAATTAAATATAAAAAATAAATAAATATAGATCTTTAACATTAAAAAAAACAAACAAACAAACAAAAAAACCAAATATTTGATCTCTGTTTTTCCAGGGTAAAAGCCCATTCCTGAAACACAGAACCATTTTATAATAAGCAGGGGTTAATTTTTAGGTAAGCTACAAATACACTGAATTAGCATCCTGTAAAATAAAGCTACCAAACTCTGAAGACATTAAAATCTTGTAGATTCCTGAGTAAAAGGCTTGATTCCTTCATAGCAAACAAATCAGTCCCATCAAGTATTATTCATCTATGTGAATTATAAAAAAATGTTGTAGATTATTTTTCATATAAAATTTGTCCCATTGTTAGCCCATTCCTTTTGTAAGAGTTTATCCTGATAACACTGTTTGTATAAAGTATAGTTGATTGATAGATGCATCAAAGTATATACCATACGCTGAATTTTTTCCTTTTTATTAAAAAAAACTTAAATGCCAAAAAGCCAAATTTTAATATTTTAAATGAATTTTCCTAATTCAAATATAATACTGTATTTGAATTAATAATAAAATTTTACATAAATCAAAGTATACTACTCTAGTATCATATTTTTATTTTAATAAAAATTCATTAAAATATACTATACATATAGAGACAGAGAAAGAGAAGGAGAAACAGAAAGCAACATAAGAGAGAGAAACAGACAGAATCAGAGAAAATCTGCTAGAATTAGTATTATTACTAAACAGTTAAGGAAAAGGAAAGCTCAGTTTAGAATGGGCCTCAATTCTGATTGAGTGAAGTTAGAGAAATTTAATAAAAATAACATGATATGTACATGTCATGCATAGAAATCTGATACTTTGTTGGACTTAGGTTCATAATTATTAAGATTTGTGGACCACAAATTTTATTACAGAAATGAACAAACTGCGCCCCCTGAGCAGCTGCTGTTGCAGCCCTCCATTTCTTATGGAGGGGCAAGCAGCTCCTTGGAGATTGTCAGACCCCACCTGGCCGCTTCCAATCAACTCACTGAATGTAAAAGCTACAGGACAGTGACAGCCAATGGCGCCACCTCTGCACATTTTCATTTTCCTAAATGATTAATAGAGTCAACTACAACATATTGATCATTTCCAATGTTATTCTTTGGAAAGGTGCTATTCTTTACACAAAACATTTCAACTGCATGAAAAGTTATGCCATGAAATTATCTCCATCGCACAGTCTAGGAATGTAAGATGGTGAAGCAGGTAAATTATTTGACCCAGTTCTCTCATTTTGAAGATGTTTAGATAGATCTCAAAAGCAGATCTACATGTGTCTAGGTTTTCCAATAGCACCCTGTTAAAATTGTTTATGTCTTTGGTCACAGACTTGATATTTGATAGGAGATTTCTAGACAGACCTTCCATTCTATTTCTTCTTCTGGAAAGAAAGCAGGGGAAAAGAGAAATACCAGATGACAACCCTGAAGATGTACTAGATTTCTGTTTGCTTAAGCATTCGTCTGTGTCATTAATCTGATGCTTCACAGAACATCATCCAAGAACATGGTATCTAAACAACTCTTGAAACAAAGAAAAGTTGATAACTACAAATAAAAAGAGAAACTTAAACACCTTCTTTCTGATACAAAAAAAATTCTACATTACTGTAATTGTGCATACTTGTGTTCGCAATTTAAAATCAGATTCTCTTTTTTTTATTTTATTGAAGTACAAATATCAGTGAGACAGTTTTAAGATACGTTGACAAGATGGATCTGATAAATTAATACATTGCAAACTGTTTTAAAATCAGATTTTCTTCAGTGTGTCTTCTCAATATAGGGCAAGATGAAGGAAAAGTTTCCTTTGACCAATTTCGATAGTCCAGATTCAAGATAACATCCCCTCTGCAGCAAAGGCCAAATATGTGATCCACTTTCTGTGTGATTTTTTCCTGAAACTACCTGCAGAGTTGACAGTCCCAACTTGCCTTACTCACTTTGAAATCTGTAACTAGGAAAGCAAGGATTTTGCTATCAGCATATTTTATGTAAATTAATAACAATGACACAACTGTATAGCAGAAAAGATTAAATGTTTATAATGATGATAAAGTTGTGTGTTTTTCTTATTAACATTATTAGTTCTGGTTTTCACACGGAAAGCTTACTATTTAATAAATGAACACTTAAAGTAATATATAAAGAACAATATTAAAATGACAGCCTAAAAATTCTCATTCTTCATTTCTTGAAATCTGCAGGAACCAAATGCGATGGCAGCAAAAATCTTCCACTCACTGCACTTTAACCCCAGCATTCAGGTAGCACGCTGCTTACTTTCGGTGCCCAGTGGTCATTTGTCTCTCGCTATGACTGCCAAAAGACTTGCCAATTAGTGTCAGTCGTAGGAGTCGTTTGGGAATGTGGGCACTTAACCTAAAAGTAAAGTACGAACATCATTAACACATTTCTTATGAAAAAGAAGAGCAATACAAAATTGTCATTAATAAAACTTTCCCTAATATGCAATCTCACATTATTCCCTGGTCTTTACAACAATTCACACCACATCAATGAACGTCATCAGAGTGAGAAGAAAAATCATCAAAAGATATCCTGTAAATCTGCTGCTGAATCTGTCATACCGACATATTTCTTTTTTAACCGTTTTTCTAATTATTTCATGCATTATGATAACTAATGCTAGGAAGCATCAGCAATAAAAAGACAACCTTTTGACACTTTTTTTCACATATCTGCTCTATAAGCTATAAAATTACACTGGAGATGCTAAATTGAGTATAAAAGAAGGAAACGCTTTTATAATGATCCAAAGGGAGATGGTCCTTTCAAAAGAGATGTGCAGGTAATTTAGGGTTAAGCATTTTCTTTTGATCTCTATACTACTCTTTCTAGTTGGAATGCATTCGATTGAATGAACACAGAGAAGGATTCCAAAAAAACAGAAAAGAGTGGGAAAGATAGGTTTTTCTTTGGCACAGAGCCAGTAAAATGCAACAGCAAGAAATTTTGTTAACCGATTGAGCCTCTCAAAGTTAGAAATGGGCTCTGTACACGCTTATCAAACCAGCAATTTACTCATGTATTTACTTATTTATTTAAAAGAGAACAAAAACTTTAAAAAATTTAAAATGGTACAAAATTTAAAACAAGATGATAGGAAATCAATGATGGTTGTTGTATTCCATATTGTTATCTTCAAAATAGTTGTTCAGATTGCCAGATGTAAGTTCAAATTTGGTAAAAAAAAATAAGTGTTAAAAAATAAGTATTAACTGCTTCTTTCAATAAATCAATAGAGGGTTAGTAGTACAATTATTTATTTTTCACATATATATGTTCATATACATATATGTATATATGTTCCTCTTCTTTCTTTCATACCTCCTTTCCCTTGTCCCAGTTGTTCTTATCTTTTTAGCAGTTTCTTTCACTTTCACAGTATCTATTATGGCTTTCAGGTTTTATTTATTCTCTCAGTTTTTTTTTAATTTACTCTTTCACTTTCTTACTCAAGGGAAATGAAACAATGTTTACACATGTGGGTCTAATTTTATTCACTTAGGGTTATGGTCTCTTGTGCATTTACCTATAAAAGCCTTGAGATTGTCTTTCTTCATAGCTTAGTAATACTCCATTATAGTAAAATAGCACATCATATCATACATTCCTCAGTTGATGAGAATTTAGTTTCCAAGATTTCACTATGACAAATCACACTGCTCTAATGGGTACACATATATCACTGTGGTATGACGTTTTCATTTTTTTTCTGGGAATAAACCCAGGTGGGGAAGAGCTGGGTTGAGTGGGACCTCTAATTCTAGTTTTCTGAGAAATCTCCACTTTGATTTGCACAGTACTTGGACCAGTCCAAATTCCCACCAACAATGGAGAAGGATCCCTTTTTTCCCATAGTATTGCCTACATTTATTAATGATTGATTTTTGATGATAGACACTCTTTTTGGCATGAGAGAGAATCTCAGAGTTGCTTTAATTTATATTTCTCAAATGACCAATGATGTTGGACATTTTTTCATATGTTTATTTCCATTTATTTTTCTTCATTTGAGAAGTGTGTATTATTATCTCAAATGTCCAGTTTTTATCTGGGTCTTTGGATTTGGAGGCCCTATCCCCAAGCCGGAGGACACTGACTCCTGGTAGAGGAGGACCATTCCTGGGTCAAAGGTATAAGATATCCCAGCTGCTGATTTCTTAAAGCTTTTCCCATGCAGTTTGGTCTTTGTTCATGAACTCTCTGCCTACCCCTCTATCTTCAAGATTTCTACTTGCTTCTCTTCCAGTAGATTGTATTTCAGTTTTAATATTTAAATATTTGATCCATTCTGACCTTAGTTTAATGTACAGGGATAGATATGAGTCTAATTTTAGTCTTTGGCCTGTGGAATGCCAGGTTTCCCAACACCATTTGTTAAAGAGGCTATCTTCCAGTGAACATGTTTGGCCCCTTTATCAAAGATATAGTGGTTGAGTGTCTTTGTAGTTTGTCTACATCTTCTAATCTGTACCACTGGTCTTTGGTGTGTTCTTTTGTCAATACCATGCTGGTTTTATCACAAAATCTTTGTAGTATAATTTCAAGTTATTATAATCCCTCCTGCATTGCCTCTGTTGGCCAGGATTGCCTTTCCTATTCAAGGACTTTAAACTGTACTCTTTCAGGTTTGCCCACTTATTCTGATGTTAGCTGTTGGTTTGTCATAGATGGCTTTTATAAGATTGACAAAAAGACAATCTCTTTTGATTTCCTATAGGATTTTTTTTTTTACTATGAATGACTGTTGAACTTTATTAAAAGCTTTGTGTGCATGTATTGAGATGATCACATGATTTGTGTCTTTGGTTCTTTTGATATGATGTATTGCATTTATTGATTTATACATATTGAACCATACCTATATTCCTGGGATGAATCCCACTTGGTCAAGATGTATAATCTTCATGATGATTTGCTGCATTTTGTTTGCCAGTATTTTACTGAAGATTTTTTAATTCAAGTTCTTTAGAGAGACTGGCTTGTAGTTATCTTTATTGGTTGTGTCTTTCTCTGGTTTTGGTTTTATGGTACGACTAGCCTCTAGGAATGAGTTCAGAATAATTACTTACTTTTCAATTTGCTTAAAGAGTCAAACAAAAAATTTAGACTATATGTCAACTTTTGCAATTTTACTAGTTCTATATTCTGCTTTTTTGTGCTTAAAACTGAAACATGCAAAATGCTGAGTCAAGTATTTGACTATATATATATATATATATATATATTATATCTATTTAATGACAGTATGCTAATATATTATCTCTTTCAAATTATATAAAAACAAAAGAGAAAAAACTATGAAATTAAAAAATTTGCTAGCATGTGCTGATATGTATTAAAGCTTTAAAAACAGTTAGATACAATGTTGATATTTAATTTCTTTATCGTTGGGAGATTGGGAAAAAGAGAAAAAGGCATGATATTTGCTTATGAAATAAGATTAGGTTTTGTAAAGCCAACTCAGTACTTTTAGGAAGATCAAGAATCTCTCTTAAAATAAATCTGAGTTCCTATACTCTTGGGCCTCGCGTATCAGAGACTTATTTACAGTGAATGAGAGCATTTAAGGAGACTTCACAAGGTTAAACATAGAGAGAACTTTTGGGAAATGAACTACTCTAGTTAATATTGCACTCACAAAAGTGGTGGCTATTCCACATAGCCTTTCTGTGTGTAATCAATTGCTTTATAATCAGCAATAAAAAAGCAGTTGTTGATATTCTTCTTTTTTCTCATTTTTGTGTGCCGATGTGCCTGTGGTTAGTGCCATTTATTGACCCAAGACAGCAAAATCTGCCTCCCCTCCCTCTGAATAGCACTGCCAGTCAGTGCCAAATGAATTGGCCATGGGTTATCTAAAAATGCTAGCTAAAACAGTTTCTGCTAAAGGTACTTATGTGATTAATTCATCTTAGAGATCAGCAGCTAAGATGCAAAAAGTAGTTTATAGATCCTAAAAAAAATGGCCTGCTCAGGACTAGAACCCATATCTCTATCATTAAAACACCTTCTGCATTATGTAGTCTAACGCTATAGTGAAAAATTTATTTAATAATGTTATTACAAATTAGCTTCCATAACAGTGGTACAACTCTAATGAGTGCACATGGTCCACCAGGCAAAGTCCCATTTTAATGAAGCACACTTTGCCCTTGAACTAATGGATTTCTGGTTTTAGCAATTCCTTAACATATTTTCTTAGGTCCCTAAGTATATTATGGTTTACACTGGCTATCTGGGCTTCAAGATTTGTGTTCATACTGAATAGATCCACTTCTTACATAGGTGTAGTCATTTTCTGCAAATCACATTTGTTGACAAGAAAGTACTGTGAATTCTTAGTAGACAGAATTTTAATTACAAGTTTTGCCAGTTAATTTCACTAAAATACACAACCTACATTGAAATATGTTTTGGTTTTCTATATGAAGAATAATTTTTGTAGGAGTCAAGACTGTCATATCCTCTATATACTAATAAAAAGTAAAAATGATACTGGGTTAAATATTTTACCTCCAACATAAATTTATATTTATCCTATTGGGTGGGCTTCTTCTGAAAGATTCAAGCAATCAAACCTCATAGAAACATCACATGTCCAACAACAATAACAGTGATAACAAAAAATATATCTACTACCAGATTGAGGATAAAATCCACAATTTCTAACTAAAATCTCACATGCATGCCATATGTAACAGTACAGTAAGATTTTTTAGACATCTGTGAGGTGTGTACAAACTAACTCGAGGTCAGTGTTATAATTACAAATACTGTAAACCATCAATTTAATTTGTAGGACCTTATCCTACTGATATATTCCCACATAAAATCATATGTCTACACTGCACAATTTTAGTTAGGAACTGTGGATTTTATCCCCAATCTGGTAGTAGTTATATTTGTTGTTATCACTGTTATTATTGTTGGACATGTGATGTTTCTATGAGGCTTTATCACTTGAATTTTCAGAAGAAGCCCACCCAATAGGATACATATAAATTTATGTTGGAAGTAAAATATTTAACCCAGTATTATTTTTACTTTTATTAGTATATCAGAGGATATGACAGACTCAGTTTAGCAGTGTTTGAGGAAGTAAAAATATAAAAACAGCCCTAGCATTTGATATTCAAACAGATAGTGATGTTGCACTCATCTGGTCTGTTAAAGGGTAATAATATTATTAATTTTCTCTTTTGTATGGTTAACAAATAAAGTCTGCAGATCAAAAATTAGAGAAATAGAGGGGCTACAACGATAGCCAATATTTTGGCCCTAGCCCGTCAAGGTCAGTGAGGACTCAGGACATAAGAGAACCTGTGCTGTGACATCCTATAACTCAGTGGTGTCCCAAATTTTCTGATCAAGGAAACTGTAGGACCACAGAAAAAAGTGACTGACAATTTATAGTGTGCCTAAGAAGAGTCAACTACAGAGAATAATTTCTCTCAGGCTTTCACAGAGATCAAATCGGTCAAGCAATGGCTGTGACTCATCTAGATGGCTGACACTGACAAAAGATCTACAAAGTGCTGTACATGGTTCCAGGGTAAATCTGGAGAGGACCTTGTCAGATACAATTGTTACATTTTTATATAAAATAACTTTTGTTATATAAAGCAACTTTTTGTTTCTTTAACTTGGTATTAACCATCCAGCAGAAAAGTATAACCATGAGATATAAAAAGCAATGCCATTATAATATGCTAATCTGTAAAAGATTTAAGTCAACAACTTGTGACAATTGCCAGTTCTTCCGATAACCTACTACTATTACAGACTATTGGACTGTATTGGGCTATTTTGCTGAATTCAAGTGTCTGCAATCTTTACACTGGTTTCAAGTCTGAAAAGGTCCTTTAGAAAATTCTCTAAATACACCTTTTCTAACTACTGTGGAACACCCATCTCTGAAGAAACAAAATGAAAAAGGCTACGGTATGTTGGGAGACACCAAGCTTGGAAATCAATCACACACAGGTATGTGGGACTAGGCTCAGTGTCTAAAGCAAACAAAGTACCTCACTTCTGAAATGATCATCCAGTCTGGTCAAGATGAGCTACCACTTGGTAGGCAATCTAGTGTCATGGGTTATTATGTTCATGAAAGAATAAACAAAGGATAGGTTTATTGTGAAAAAAGGGAAGGAAATAAATATATGTATATACACAAGAGTTAGTATAGATATACAGCCACTTACTCTTAGTTCACTGAGAAGAGAAGTTTGTACTAATATACTTTAGACAAGATATCAGGTCTGCATCTTGTCTTCTTAATAACTATTATGAAGACAACAATATGGAATGAATTAATTATTGTTAACATCCTGCTGATGTTTTTGAAACTGTTTCACTGCTATTTCATCTTGTTTTCTCATTAAAATGATTTAAAATAAAATAAATAAATAAACAAGAGACTTTAACACCCACTTATCTCAAAAAGATAGACCAACCAGACAAATAATTAGCCAGGAAGTAGCAGAACTGAACCAGAGCTTGGAACAAATGGACCTGGTGGACATAAACAGAGTGTTCCACCCAACCACAGCGGAACACACATTTTTTTGAGCTGCACACGAGTCATTTTCCAAAATAGACCACATGCTAGTCCAGAGGTCATGAATAAGTATATGCAAGAAAATAGAAATTATCCCATCCATATTATCTGACCACAGTGCAATGAAACTGGAAATAAATGACAAAGAAACCAGAAAAACCCACTAAATTCATACAAACTAAACGACATCCTACTCAGCAATCAATGGGTCACAGAAGAAACTAAACAAGAAATTGAAAAATATCTACAATTCAAAGAAAATTCAAGCACAACTTACCGGAATTTATGGGATGTGACGAAAACAGTTCTTAAAGGGAAAATTATAGCTATGAACTCACACATCAGGAAAACAGAACGGGAACAAATTAGCACCTTAATATTGCACCTCCGACAACTAGAAAAAGAAGAGCAAATGAAACCCAGATCACAAAGACGGGAAGAAATCATAAAGATTAGAAATCACCACAGACCCAATAGAAATTCAGAAGATTATCAATAGTTACTTCGAGAATCTTTACGCTGATAGACTAGCAGACACAGAAGAAATGGACAGATTCCTGGAGAGGTACAAAGTACTAAAACTGAACCAAGAAGATAAAACAACTCTCAATAAGCCAATAACAGCCAACAAAATATGAAATGTAATATAAAGCCTATTGACAAGGAAAAGTCCAGGTCCTAATGGAAACACAGCTTAATTCTACAAGAAATTTATAAAAGATATACTCCCTGCACTTTTCAAACTCTTCAATGAAATTCAAAAGGAAGCAGTCCTCCCAAAATCATTTCTGCAGGCAAGTATTATACTGATTCCAAAACCAGGGAAAGACACAACCAAAAAGGAGAACTACAGGCCAATCTCCCTCATGAACATAGATGCAAAAATACTCAATAAAATCCTAGCAAATAGAATACAGCAAATGATCAAGAAGATCATACACCATGACCAGGTAGGATTCATCCCAGGGATGCAAGGATGGATCAATATTCAAAAATCTATAAATGTAATACACTATGTTAATAGACTGAAATCTGAAAACCACATGATCATCTCAATTGATGCAGAGAAAGCCTTTAACAAAGTCCAACACTCATTCATGTTCAAGGTCCTACAGAAAATTGGAATAGATGAACTCTATCTTAGCTTGATAAAAGCCATCTATGACAACCCAAAAGCTCATATAATCCTAAATGGGGAAACACTGAAATCTTTTACTCTTAAATCAGGTACAAGACAAGGATGTCCTCTATCACCCCTCCTATTCAATATAGTGTTGGAATCCTTAGCAACAGCCATTAGAAAAGAGGGAGAAATAAAGGGAATAAGAATAGGTAAAGAAGAAGTTAAATTATCACTATTTACAGATGACATGATACTTTACTTGGAAGACCCCAAAAATTCCACCAAGAAACTACTAGAACTGATATGGAAATTCAGTAGCATAGCAGGATACAAAATCAATACTCAAAAGTCAATGGCATTCCTCTACACAGATAACAAGTACATTGAAAGGCAAACAATAGCTTTTAAAATAGCACTGCAGAAAATGAAATATCTTGGAATTCACTTAACCAAGGAAGTCAAAGATATTTTCATGGAAAATTACAACACCCTAAGAAAAGAGATTATAGAGGATTTCAGAAAATGGAAAGATATTCCATGCTCCTGAATAGGAAGAACCAACATCATGAAGATGGCTGTACTCCCAAATCTGTTGTACAGATTTAATGTAATCCCTATCAAACTGGCAGTATACCTCCCAGACCAGAGAAATCATTCCTAAAATTTATTTGGAACCTCAAATGACCTAGAATAGCAAAGGCAATATTGACCAATAAAGACAAGAAAAAGGCATCACAATTCCTGACTTGAAATTATACTACAAAGCCACTGTGATAAAATCAACATGGTATTGGCAACAAAATAGATCTGAGGATCGATGGAATAGATTAGAAGTTGAATAAGCATCTACGAACACACTCAGCCATCTGATCTTCAACAAAGCGGCCAAACATACTCACTGGAAGAAAGCCTCTTTATCAAATGGTGCTGGAAAATCTAGCTTTCTACATGTCAAAAACTAAAACTTGACCCGGCTCTATCACCATGCACTAAGTTAAAGTCAAAATTGATTAAAGATCTAAACACTAAAACAGAAACACTCAATCTCCTGGAAGAGAAAGTAGGAGGAACTCTTAAAGACATAGGGGTAGGTAAACAGTTCATGAACAAACATATTCACACGGGAAACACTTGAAAGAATCAACAACTGGGATCAATTTTTTTGAGGAGTTTCTGCACGTCAAAAGAAATTGTCAACAGCGTGAAAAGACAACCCACAAATTTTGAATAAATCCTACCTAATAAGCAATCAGAAAAAGGTCTGTTACCTAGAATATATAAAGAACTAAGATATAACAGCACCCTAAACTGAAAGACCCAATCCAGAAATGGGTATCTGATATGAATAGACACTTCTCAGAGGACAAAATTAAAGAAGTGAATAAATATATGAAAAAATGCTCCACATTGCTAGCCATTCGTGAAATGCAAATAAAAACAACACTGAGATACCATCTTACTCCAGAAAGAATGGCTATCATAAGGAAATCAACTAACCACAAATGTTGGAGAGGTTGTGGGGAAAAGGGAACACTTCTCCACTGCTGGTGGGAATGTAGACTGGTACAACCATTGTGGACGTCAGAGTGGATACCCCTCAAAAGAGTATGACTGGAAATCCCATTCTAGTATGCTATCCCCCTACTGGGAATTTTCCCAGAGGACCTGAAAACATTATATCATAGTGATATATGTGTACCTATATTTATAGCAGTACAATTTGTGATAGCAAAATCTTGGAGGCAATCAAGATGTCCATCACATGAGGAATGGTTGAAAAAGATGTGGTATGTCTATATAATGGGTATTACTCAACTATTAAGAGTGATAAGTTTGAAGCTTTTATATTGAAGTGGATGCCATTTGAACATATACTCATAAATGAAATAAACCAGACACACATGTGCAAATATTGTATAGTCTCCCTAGTATAAGAAGCGAAAAGAAGAAATACAAATAGAAATGTACAACAACAACTAAAAACAATTGAGTCAGATAATTAGGGCAAACTGAATTGCATATGCTGCAGCGTACTAGTCACCTTTTCTTCTGGATGGTTAATAACCTAAGTTCACAGATTAAAAATTGGAGAATTGGAGGGGATGCAAGATCAGCTAACATTTTGTCCCTAGCCTTTCAAAGTCAGTGATGACTCAGCACATAGGAAAACCTGTACTGTAACATCATGAAACTCAGTTGAGCCCTAAATTTTCTGAATAAAGAGATTATGGAGCCACAGAGGAAAGAGATCGAAGTTCTATAGTGTGCCTGGGAAGAGTCACATGAAGAGAAGGCTTTCTCTCAGGCTCTCTTGGAGAGTGAACTGGTCAAGCATTTGCCATGACTCATCCACATGGATGACACAGACAAAGGATCTACAGAATAAGTATAAAATAAGGTATACAACACGGGGCCATAATAATAAGTTGAGCTATAAATGGCTACAGTTGACAACTTCCTCAGATAACTCACTATTGTTGTGGAATGCTGGACTTGTTGGTTTGTGTTGTGGAGTTCAGGCCCCTAAATTGGTTGAATGACAATGGAGTGCCCATCTTTGACAGGTGTAGACATAGGAAGGGGTTTAGAAAGGAAGAATCATGATGTGTGTGCATGGATAGTACAGTTGGGATAGATAACGCTATGCTTCTACATAATTCTATGAGAGGCAAGATTTGCACTAATGGTGGTTGGACAGGATATTATGTCAGCTTCTAGTACTATGGACAACCACCAAGAAAATAACAAGGTTGAAAGTATTAATTATTGAATCTTTGTTATAATTCAGGTTTAAAAAATAAGATACGTAAACAGCTACACTCTCTTAATTTACTGATAAGAGACATCTTTTATCATAATGTATGTAAGTATAATATCATGTATGCACCTTGTATGATACCCAAACATTATGAAAATAGTTTGAAATGTATTAATCTATCGACTCTGTTGTGTTAAGGTGTCTTAAAACTGTCTCATTGATATTTGTACTTCAAGAAAATAAAAAATAAAAATAAATACTAGAAAAATGAATAAAAATTACATAAATAAAACAGCCTTAAAATATATTTGGTAACTTAGGGAATACATTAATGGATTAATGTAACTCTCAAAGTATAACAACAATTATACATATAAAATACATAATATTTATTTTATACATTCTGTTTCCCAATATAACCAGAAATTAATATAACCATAAAAATTGAGAAGTCATTTTATATGTGGAAAAGTTTGAGATATATTGCTTAGTGAATACAAGAAGGAGCAGAAGGTTTAGAAAAATATTTTGAATACTTTGCTGAGGAAAAAACATAAAAATATTTGCACGCATAGTTGTGGATATGTCTCACAAAGAAATTAACCTAAACTGACACAACAAAGTCAGGTAACAGTTACATGGAGACAAGATTGAAAAACGGAAACTACACTTACATTTCAATTCATAATTTCAAATATTTAAACAATACATATGCACAATTTAATAAAGCAAATTAAAAGTATTTATATTAACAAATCAATATGTTGTTCTCAAGTGTTATTATACTTCCAATTTTGTTTGTAATTTGGCCAGTGGAAGACAATGACATCAATATCATAAGTATACCAGTACTTCAGGTGTGGTCTTAACACAGCTGGATGTATCACTAATTAAGTTATAGTAAAAATAAATGTGACTATAAATTTTCTGATTCATTATGACTTCTGAATCCTAATTCTGCCACTGACAATGGGTGGTATTTTAGAACGCAGCTTAGGGTTATCATATTGATTGAAATGATATTGTAGAGAACTTATATTATAGACTCATTACAAGAAAATATACAAAAGTACATGTCTAAAATTCAATACTGTTTTAGTTTGTCAAGTAATTCTAAATTAGATTCACTTTCACAAAATATTCTATCTTAAAATTTAATGCTTTGTTATCCAAGTAATTGTCTTATTAAGAAAATCTAGTTCAGTGAAGTATAAACTACAGAGTTATAAACTCTGAAATTAAAGGTGTAGATTATTTTATTTAGGAAATAAATAGGAGAAAAAGCTACATATTCTTTAGAGACTTTTAAATTGATTGCACAATAGCATGTCTTCATGGAACAATAAAACAAAGAATTTCAGGTTCTAATTTTGCAGGTATAAAAAGTACCACTTCTGGTAAGAACATCTGGCTAAAGTGTCTCTGAAAACTAGTTCCACAAATTTCTAGTGCTCTTCAGAACATAGGAACTGATTGTGATTAATCAGGGAAAAGCCCTTCTCTAATAAGGCTCTGTCCAGTCCAATTGCTGAACATGACAGTCTTGAGAATTACATCGCCAAATGGTCTACTAGAGATAGAAGGTTGAAAGATTGGCTGAATTAAATAGCTCACCTTACACAACCTTAGAAGCCGACGTTTTGATTGAAGGTGATGAAAAATCCATGCATTAATGATTTTGTATATTATGTATGTATTTTGCAAGAAAAAACATTATAGGCTGTTTCTTTTATACTGACTACTTCCAAGTATTATTATCCTCTCTAAGTGCTGCAATCACTCAGGTGACAGCCTGCGTGTGCATCCATCCCATCACACCTGATTACTGATAACATTTGTAGCATGAGGATGAGAGCAGGAGCCCGAACACGGAGAAAAGTCATCAGGAATCATAAGAGAAGAGAACCCCACTCTAGGCCTGTGCCACCCTCCAGGCAAATGCCTGAAGCAGACATTTATTCCTGTTAGAAAGTCACCTTTGAATACAAGTGAATCATGTCTCCGACCATGCTAGCTTCCAGCGTAATTAATAGCCTGAAAATTTTACACATAGAGTCTGTCTATGCAAAGAAAAATTTTAAATTCATGTGTAGATTCACAAGTATTACATTATTCAATCATCAGATAATCAAAACTGTTCGGACTGCGCAGGTATGTCGGTAGTCTGACCAAAAGAAGGCAAAACTCTACTTAAAATCACTTGTCAATAATCCTTTGAGAAGCATAAGAAAGACTTTCACAAAAATCTGAATTTATAGATCACTTGACTGGCATAGATAAACCTTGACTTTTTTTCACAGACAAGAGACGTAGGCCAGAACATTGTTTGGATCTAGGAAAAGTGAGCATTTCAGAAATCATTGTTATTAATTCACTAAACATGCGACTTAAATACAATTTCAAAGATAGTGATTGGAAAAAAAAATTAAATCCCCTATAATTTCACTATTAGGAATGTTGATCCTTATTTTCCAATTCTATTTCTTCATGTTGATATCCTAAAAGATGTAATCAGTCTCGTCTGCTTCATTATTTGACTTTTGTTCAATACTTGCTAATAAGACCTTTGGGATAAAAATATTTCCAGATGAAGTTTTGTATGAACCCCTACTTATTTACTGATAAAATGTATTTAGAAAAAAATCGATATTAATATAAGATAGGCTTTTAATGTATAATTCCCACTTTATCTCCAAACATGAACCAACTGACCAAGTGAACTTCTACCTGATTGTCAGCTCCTATCAGCGTCAAAAAACTATGAAAACAGATTGTTGTGTTGATGAAAATCTTTTCTAAAAATCATGTTAAAAATTTTATTGCCTTATTCTTTAAATATGATTTATTTTAAAAGTTACAATTTATAATACCATTCTGAACTTTAAGATGCTTACTGATTTTGAAAGTCTTTCATATTTCATTGGTTCACATTATCATTTAATTTGTCAAGATTACTAAAGAAGTTTTTTTTTTTTTTCTGTTCTGTGTTTTAGGGAAGGGTCTACAGTGTGTTCAGGGTCTCACTACTAGATCTGACTCATTCTCTGGTTTACAGCCTTCCAAATGCAGGATTACAGGGTGGAACACCACACCCAGTCCCAACCACCAGTCTAAGTGCTGTCTTAGTGCACCCTGAATGGGGGGCTCACACGGAGCCAATATGGAACCCCTGACCCCTGCACCTGCTTGCAGGCTATCTAATCCTCTAAATCATTTGGCCAGCCCAGAAGTTTTAATTTTTTAAAATAGCTTTATGGGGCAGGGAGAGAGCTCAGTAGAATAAGAGCTTGCCTGGCAAGCGCAAGGACCTGAGTTCAGTCCCTGGTTCTGCCAAATTAATTAATTAATTAATTAATTAATTAATTAAAAAAATAGCTTTAGTCATTCATTTAGGTGAATATTCTTATCTTAAACTTTTCCAATATAAGAAAACTATCAGTCTCACAGCAGGTATCTAGAAGGAAATGCCAATCAAATCTGGGACTATTTGGACAACAAAATAATAATTAAAGATAACCTAATGATCTAAGGATCAAAAATTATGTAAGAATTGAAAAATGAATGAATGGATAAAATATAAGCCTCTTTCTTACAATAGACTATTCAGTTAACAAACAGAGGAAATAAGGAGAGAGAAAAATTCCCATTAGTCTCAAAAAGGAAAACTTGTTCCAAGCATTGGCATGAAAAGCAGCAGAATATTTAAATATTTTAAAGTACTTCCTCAGTACTTATTAAGAAACGAGAATGTGGTAAACTTTTTGTGAATGAATGTACAAGGTACATTTTTAATCAAAAATCCAAATTGTGGGTGCATTTGTTAGTAATGAAACCTTCTGGCGTCAGGTACCTGTTATATAACTCACTGAGAATGCAGTATTACATCTGTACTGCATAGAAAAGTGCATAACTTTAGCTGAAACATAAGCAACCTGAACTTCAGGGGATTCTGCAAGGTATATGGACATCACTTTTTAAAAGCACCAGCACTCTACAAAGAAACACTAAGGTATTGTTACAGCTTGGAGAAGAAAAAGGAGACATGATCTAACAGAAGTGAGTTCTCTGACTAAATGCAGAACCAGAGAAGAGGCATGAGAGAAATAATTGAAATAATTTAATAGGGCAAGTTAATTGGTTAACAGTAGCATATTAGCATATCAATATTAACTTCCTAAATTTGATGTTGTGCTACATTTTGTTAAAGTAACTATTTCAGAAGGTAATGGAAAGATATATGCTTGTTGAAGTACTAATTTTTTCAATCTTTTGGTAGACTAGAAATGCTACAATGGTGCATGAATCAGCACTTAAAAATTCTTCATGTCATTACATTTATAGCATCAATCTCTCTGTGAGTTCATGTGAAAAATGTTTTGCATTACCTAAAATATATTCCTTTGGCCACAATACTTCAAAATAATGATGAATTGAAATTAATAAACAGTCAAAATCAATTGCAGAGAAGGATAAATATAACAGTTTAATAAATATTTGGAGGTAACTTGTTCAGATATATAATTTAAAAAATCAAAATTAGATTAAAAGTAATTAAACACTAAACAGGCATTGGCAAAAAATGCTGATCTACATTATTGTAAATGATTCTAATGAAGAAATATGAGAGCCAGATATAGAGCGAATATTTATGCAGCTCTCTGCCAAAATTCCACCCTACCTATCACTGAAATTATGTAAGTAAATACTCCATTCATAAATTATTGGACCTAAGGACTACATGAGGCATTTTTATAAGAAGTGTAACAACCTTGCTTGTAAAGAGGAAGGAGCCTTCCTGGTGCAATCTCCTCAGAAAGAAGTCCGATCGTGCAATCACCTTACAAAGACACTACTTCTTGCTAGCATTACAGGGCAACCCTGAATTATGAACAGAACACACATGAACTATGTGAAAGATACTATGGTATGATGTGTGGTTTCACAAAATTCCTATGTGGAAACCTTGACCTTCAGTACCTGGATAGTATCTCAGAGTGCTACAATGCACAGAGAAAGCTCCCTCCCAAAGGCCAAGATCGGAGGCCTCTGGAAGAACCTCTTTTGCTGATGCATTGATCTTGAACTTCTAGTAAATTTCTATTGTTTCCCTCACCTGGTGAATCTATGGTACATTATTACATCAGGCAAATGAATGCAGAATGCAAGAAAAATTTGTAAACAAAACTTAAGCATCTAGGGATATATATTATGTTTACATAAAACAGTATATATATATATATATATATATATATATATATATATATATATATATATATATACATATTTTTTTTCTTTCAAGAGCACATAGAAGGGCCGGCCAAATAGCTTAGCACATTAAAGCACCTGTAAGCAGGTACAGAGCCTAGACAAAGCTAAAAATTAGTAAAATAAGGTTTTGTAAACCTTCGTTTAGTACATATATATATATATATATATATATATATATTTATTTATTTATTTATTTATTTATTGGCTGAAAATAAAATAATGAAAATATATTTCACACTCAATAAAAAATAGCACATACACAAATATGTGAGACATAGATTTTACCAATTTTTAAAATAAATTATAGGCTTAAATGAATATATTGGAAAAGGATATGCAGTACTTCTTCATAAACCCAATTTAGAGAAGGAGCACATGGAGTCATTGTTATAAACCTGTTCTTTGAAGAAGTCTGATACAACAGTGGATTGTACATAAATAATGGGGATGGATATAGCTCTTATTTGGCAGGGTTGCATATTGTTTTCTTGGTCTGGGATAACAGTATAAGTGCAGAACAAAAGCAGAATCTTCTGATCTGTCCCTCACAATACCAGGTAGTTGAAAAGAGAACTGCCTTTCCAATGTCACTTTAGAAGCGGCATCCTTTTACAAGGATGCAAATGTGCTGAACCTCATCTAATTGCCTCTTACCTCCAAACCCAGGCATTTTAATCTCCAATATCAGGTATTATGCAAGCTAGAGCATCTCTGCAAGTCAATCAAGTTTGCTGCAGATGCTAAGTGATGTACTTATTGGTTTCACAATGTGTTCATCTGATTGAAGAAGAGATCAGAGACATGTTGGATTTATGGAAGGCGAGCAAGAATGTCCATCTTGACTTTATTTTCTATCATAAGATAAAAGATAGAGGTTTGAACTGTCTAGAAATTCATAGAAAATCCCATGGGTTCACTGTATTTATGCTGTTAAATTATGATGGTTTGGATATGATACACCTTCAAAACACTTATGCTAAGGGATTGGTTCTTAAATGCATCAGCTTTTGGTAACTTTTCAATGCATTCATTCACCAGTGAGTTCAAAGTCGAATGATTCAATGCAATGTGGGGTTCAATTGGATAAAGCATGCCTTGGGAGCATGTCTATGAAGAGGTCCTTTTGTCTCTGGGTAATTCCTCTCCAATCTCTTTCTATTATTTTGCTCTGATTAAGTGAATAGATTTCCTTTGCCATATTCTTCTTCCTTTTCTCCTAAAAAGAATAGAACAAAATAACTATGTACTAAAATCTTTGGAAAAAGGAGCCAAAATATCTTCATTTTTAAGTTGTTTCATCACACTGATGAAAAGTTGGATAATACAGACAATGAAAATGATAAAGACCAAGTGTAAGTAAGATAACACATTCAACAGAGTGAGACATTCCTTATAGAGTCAGGAAACATCCCATGAAAGAAGCGTTTAGTGATCTGGTAGTATAGAAAATACTATAATATTCTTTTTTTTATTTTTAGGGAAGGGTCTACAGGGTGTTTGGGATCCCACTACTAGATCAGACTCATAGTGATTCTCCTGTTTACAGCCTCCCAAGACCTGGGATTACAGATATGCCCCACCACACCCAGTCTCAATTGCTGTCTCAGCACATCCCTGTGGCAGAGCTGGCATAGCAGGCCCAAGGATCCAACCCCTGTCCCTGTGCCTGCTTGCAGGCACTTTAATCCGCTGAGCTATTTGGCTGGCCTAATGCTATCATATTCTTTCAAGCTTATATTTTTGCTTTCTGAAACTCCTTTAGAGCAAGGAAGTAACTGTCTAGTATTTCCCTTCAGGATTCTGGATATACAGATTTCAAATTTTTAAAAAAGATGTATTTACTCCGTAGTTTAGATAACTATAATCTTACTGAATCCAGCTCAAGTGAGGAGTGGGAAATTGATTTAGTCTGCAGTTCAGTGCTGCAGTTTGGGTGCACAACAAGGCAAATTGTATTAGATAGAGCCGTGATACAGAGTTAAGGACAAATCACAGTAGAAAAATTACAACACAGACCTTATAGAATCTTAGAACAAGGTATTTCACCAACAATAGGAAGGTACACACCATTAGAAAGAGTAGCGTTTGACATGCTATTTGTTTGTGATAGAGGTGGAACACCTTCAGTTATTCCTGCAGCTTAGCTAGCTGCCTTTATGAACTGAGTTCTATCAGGACCACTGACTTACAAGATTAGGCAAACCTAAAGTAATTTAAAGGTAAAATACAATGGGTACATTCTGACTCAGATAAGAGCAGGGTTGGAGGGAATAAGTGAGTGGCAACAGTAGAGAAGATGCTTCTTGGAGGATAATAACAGGTGATGCAAAAATCTTACTGTTCCATATATCCATCTACCTCTTTCACAGATCTCTATGTTCGTGGGCCTCCAATATTCTTTCATTTTTACCCCTAAACCATCAGTCAAGCATTTCACAACCATCTATAATGAGGACATGCGTAAGGACTGTAAAAGCATGCATGATATAAAAGAGTTAGTGACAGATTAGATTCTCTTTTATGCTTCTTTGTTTTCTGAGCATTTTATTTATTAATTACATTTAAACCCATGATGGCTTTGGAGTTAAATTTTTGTACAAGATGTGAGATAATGTTTATTATGTCACCTGCTGATTTCATCAAATGCTCTAACTTTTGTCGAGATTTTGTAACATTTGTAGAAAACACTATACTTATTATGTTGCCTTGTCTTAGTTACTTTTCTCATTGCTGACTCAAAAATACTTATCACACAGTTTTAAAGAGGAAAAGACTTACTATAGAGCTTTCAATTTATATAGTTGGCTGATTCCAAGGCAGGGTACCGCGGCAGAGGTCAGAGGCAGACAGTTTAGAGGGCAGATGCACCAGGCAGCAAGGAGAGAAGGAGCCAAGCAGCACGCAGAGCCAGCACCCCTCTTTCTGTCTCTTATAATCTATCCAGGCTACATCCTTTAGGGTACTAAATGCTCACACGCAGGGTGGGCTTTCCCATTATCCGCTCTGAGAACAAGGCCAAACCAATCAATTGACTAAGTTAGTAATCACCTGACCTTAATCCCAGCATCAAATACTTAATCCTAGAGTCACTCAGTCTAGTTTCAGTCACCTCTGAAAAGCCCCACTTATCTTGAGGCTTTGGGTGCAAATGTAGACACCAGCCATAATGTTCATTATACCTTGTAGACCTATTTGTGAGTTCCACACTATGTTCTAATGTCCTACATCTCCATTGACTAATACCACACAGTCTTGCTTATTATAGCTACATAGCAAGTCTGATCTTTCTAATTTATTCTTCAAGAACTGTTTGAACTAGTTTATTTTCCTTTTCATATAAAGTGGCATTATGATCTTGCTGAACTCCATAAATATGGAGACACAAGAAGAACTTTCAGTTAAATCTGAAATAAATTGTTACTTACAATTTATTTGAATTTTCAATCTCACAATTTATTTGAATTTTCCCACTCTGTGAAAAATCATTTTGGTCTTTATTAAGCTCTTCTCTAAATTTTCAGTTTTGTATTAGAATTTGTACTGTATCAGAAATGTATATTTTTTTACAATACATATTTTCAATTCATGCCTAAATACTTTGTTTTGATATATGATGAATTATGTGATACTTTATTTTAAAGAGATAAAAATAACAATAGAACAGGTTTCAAAACAGGTTAGTAGGAGGGAACAATAATTAATATGCTGTGTATTGCTCTCTTCACAGGAGCTATTCAGAGCATCAGATACAGGGGTGACATCTTGTCCAAACAACATTAACACAAACCTTTCTTGTCAATGAACTAAGAAACCAGCTGTATAACTCTCTTAACTATCTTATGTATAAATACCTGTTTTACTTTCACCTTCCTTCCTCTAGCCTTTAACCCAACATTTGCTTACTTTTGATCTGTTTCTTCCCAATGCACATCATTTATTGTAGTGAGATTTTAGATCTTATCAACTCATTCAGTTTCTCATACTCTCACATCCAATGCTAACATGGACAAATGCAGTGCATTACTCCACGTCCTACAGTCTTGCTCAGTTTACTTACTACTTTTAATAACCTTTTTTTCATTTGTTTTGGTTTTAGATATCTGAAGGTTTTCTGATTAGACAATCTTAACATCTGCAATAGGGATTGTTCCGTTTCCATATTATAATATTTATTTAGCTATTTTTGTCTTATTATCCTGCTGCGAATTTTTCATGTTGTTTTGCAAGATCAATACAATTGTGTATCCTTGCCTTGGTTATCTAGTAAGGGACAGAGTAGTTAGCCAGGACATCTGTTATAATGGTGGCACACAGTAATCCCAGCTCTCGGGAGGCTGTAAACAGGCAGATCATTATGAGTCTGATCTAGTAATGAGACCCTGAACACCCTGTAGACCCTTCCCTAAAATGCAAAAAATACATTAAAAGCATAAATAAAGGGATATTGTCCTTAATCTACAAAAGTAATCCCCCTGGCATAAAACAACAGTTGCTTTATCCTTCTGGTCATTTCTTGAAGTAGTTCTAAAAGTCCTCCTTTGTATCTGTAGCTGTATGCCATGGAAACCTCAGTGTCATGAATAAATTAAGAAAGGTATATTGATCACACTGTGCATATATGGATGTATTTTTTCTATTGATTTTGTTTTCCTAGGAACTCCAATCAACCCAGATTTTGAAATAGAATTATAATAAAGCTAAATTCTTGCAGTTTTCTAATTGGGTAAGATGTAATGTTTCTATTGTCACTCTTTCTGATCATCTTACAGTGATGGTGAACCAATAGTGTGTGTGTTTCTCTTTCAAGACAACATATATTAATATAATGTTGTTTTCTTTTTTCTAAACTAAAGTCTCAGTATTCAAGTTCAACTGCAGTATCAGCACATGACTTTCAGTTGTAGTTTGCTCTCAGTCTCTAAAAGTTTCACTATCATCTCCACACAGTATGGATAAGTCATGGCGTGAAATGTTCAAAGATATATGCAACAGATATCTATTTGGTTATCCTGATTCAAAATTTGTGATATGTAAGCAATTTATTGACTCTGTACATGATGATGTTGAACATGTGCTTGAAGATTAAAAGTCCCAGACCTAGAGCTGGACAAACAATCTACAAGCTTCCAAGTGCGTCTTGAAACGGCGCCGCTGGTGTAATGGTATCATGCAAGATTCCCAAGTGCGTCTTGAAGGATAATCTTCTTTCTTTTAGTCAATTGTAGGGTTGCAGTTGTCCCAAAACAAATTCAAGCCTTTACTTTGTGCTTGGCTGAGTTACAGTGCAAGCTGAATTCTTAGCCTTGCAGAATTTTAGCAGAATGAGGGCACAGATCAGAGAAGAATGGGGGTCCTTCAATTCAAATTGCATTACTGTGGGTGAGTCTTGAATGATTGTAGGGGGCATAAAACTCTTAAGTTCCAATGAGTTAACTTTGCCACAAAAACAGGTTTATAAGATATACATAAATGAAATAATAAAATAAAAGATGATAGCTAGCAAGGAGCCAGATTTTTGTAGATGGGCTTGGGAATCAGGTCCAGGGACAGGTAGGGGAGAGTGAAATAAAGGGACCAAAAATTATCAAAATATATGAAATGAACTACCATTTCCCAAAAGAAAGCACTATTATGTATTGAAAGTGGAAGCATAAAAGATAAAATCCCACTCATCTAGATCCTGTGAATATGCGACTATATTGAGAAATAAGATCTTTGAAGATGAGATCAAATTAAGTTAACATCATGCTGAATAAAGGAAGACTCTGAATTTAATGACCAGTACACTTCTAAGTAGAGAAAGAAGGTTATGAACTGAGCTGCCTACACAGCAGCCTCAAATCTGTGTGAGAACAGAAGCAGCGTCTGTAGTGACACAGATGGCCTGAAGGACAATTATCAACACCAGAGGTAAGAAGAAGTTCCTTCTGCAGAGTCAGGTGTTGGAGGAAAGGTGACAGAGCCAACTTAGCATCAGAAGTATTCAGGACAATAAGTTAACAAATCCCTGTTGTAATCAGCTACCCACTTGCTAATTTATTGAGGCTGCCTTATGACACTAGTACAGGACTTCACTATACCGTTGTCATTTGTTTCAGTTCCCCACTTCTGTCATCTTTATTTTTCCTATCTTTCTGCAGTAAGTTGAAAATGTATTCCATTTTTATTTATTTCTGGTGATTTTTAGCATATGACTATGTATATCATATTGGGTAATTATCCCTTATTTTCTATTATACACACATAATTTATTATATTCTGCAGGTACTTGAGGTTTTGTCCCTTCCAAAACTAATGCTGAGATTTAATTGCATTGTAGCAGTGATAAGAGATGGGACTTTTAAGAGATGATCAGTTAGTTAATGAGGTCTTCACTGTCCTGCACAGATTATGTCACTTTCAGGGAGTAGACTAGTTGCTTTACTGTGACATTGGCTTTATTATAAAGGAGAAGTCTCTCTTGCAAGCTTTCTTTCCTTTTTTATTGCTTCCTTCCCTGGGAGGGTTTCCATATTATGTTATAGAAAGAAGTAGTGACTCACTAGACATGGGCCCTTGATCTTGGACTTGTCCATTCCTAGAACCATCAAACGAACTTCAGTTGGTCATTATTTACCAGCAGGCATTCTTCTGTTGGATTAGCAGTAAGTGGGCTAAGAAAAATGATGCCATCATTTTACTATATCAAGCAAACTAGAAAAGCAGAACTTCTGTCTCTGTACTCTTCTGTTTCAAATAATTGTGTTAAATATCCCCTTTCCATACATTTAGAACTAAATGAGTAGATATTCCATGTTATGCTTTTTACTTCAATTGTCAAAAACCAGTTAGGAAACTCAATTCAGAAAGAAAGCCTGTTTTATTTCTCCTATAATTTCTTACTCTGATATTGCTTTCTTTCTGATATTCTTAGGTTATCCCTTTGATTATGTCCGATCTATTTAGAAAACTCTCCTTGACTGTTTAAAATAGGTCTCCCATCAAGAAATTATTTTCATTTTCTTTTATCTGAAAGTGTCATAATTTCCTCGTCTTTACTGAATGATATATTCACAGAATATAAAATTCTGGTTCACACTTTTTACTTACTGTCCTGAAGATGGTTGTGTTTCTTCTGACTGTCTAGTTCCTGATAAGAAATCCACCATTACACTGGTGGATTTTTCTCCTTATATGGTAGAGCATGTGGTACCAAGGATCAAATGTGGGTCCTTGCACTTGCCTAGGATGGCACTTAGGTTGCTAAGCTACCTCTATGTCCCTACATCTATTACTTATAAGTAAAATATCATTCTTGCTGCTTATTATATTTTGTCTTGAATTACAGAGTTTCAGTATGGTGTACATTGGTGGTGTTTTGTTTGAGCTTTTTCCCACCTGCATATATTTCAATTCTTAAAGGTTTAGCTTTTTGTTTCCTCTTAAATTCAGATCCTTCAATTATTTCTTTGAATTCTTTTTGAAGTTCACTATTTCTCACTTCTTTTTAAAACTCTGATCAGATGAATATTAGCTACATATTTATTCATTTATTTACTTATTTACTATTTGGTACAGCTCAGACTCATAGTGATCTCCTGTTTCAGCCTCTGAAGTGCTGGGATTACAGGTGTATGTGGCCACCACACCTAGACTTGGTTCAGTGCTCCTGTGTTAGCTGGGACAACAGGGATCTAATGTGGGTCCTTGCACTTGCCCAGGATGGTGCTTAGATTACTAAGCTATCTTCATGTCCCTACATCTTTCTTTATCTTCCAAAATCTGTCTCTATCTGTTAAGTCTATCTTCTCCATATTTTTCAAGTTAGAATTTTTTTATTAATCTGCTCAAATTTTATTCAGTTTTTCCATTAAGCTATCGCACCCATTCTTGGAAATTTCATCTCATTTACTATATCTTTCATTTCTAAAAATATTACTAGGACCTTAATATCACCTATTTCTTGGCTGAAACTTACATTTATTTGTTTGAAATTTTAAGGTAAAAAACACACAAAAATAACAAAAAGAAAGACAAGAAATAATACAATAAAAATGATACAGAATTTCAAAACAAGAATAGAAAATTAACAATGGTTACTATTTCTCATGTTTAATTTCTTTCCATTTTACCATATTTGTTAGGGCTGGGGAGATAGCTCAGTAAAGTAAGCACTTGCCTGGCAAACACAAGGTGCTGAGTTCAATCCCTGGTACCACACACAAAATATTATATACTGTATTTGTTTATTTGTTGTATCTTTCATATTTTACTCTTTCAGGTTCATCCACTAGGGAGACAATACAATGTTTACACACGTGAGTCTTAATTATCTCACAAGGATACCCTCTAGTTGCATCCAATTACCTATAAAAGTTTCAAGTTTATCTCTTTGAAGTTGAGAAATATAAAAATACCACACCATTTCTATCAACTCTGCAAATGATGAGCTTTTGGATTGTTTCCAAGATTTAACTACTCAACTTGTCGTACTATAAACAAAGGTGTACATAAATCACTGCAGTATAATGATATCCTTTTTTGTTGTTTTGTTTTATTTTTGAAAAATACACAGATGGGAGATACCTGGTTGGATGGGACTTCTAATACTACTTTTTTGGGGTAGTCTCCACACTGATATCCATAGTGATTGACCAACAGTGTAGAAAGGTTCCTTTTCACAGCTTCTCCACAATTTCTAATTAGTTGATTTCTTGATGATAGACAGTCTTTCTGGCTTGAGATGAAATCTCTGTTGTTTTAATTTGCATTTATCAATTAACCAGTTCTGTGCAACAGTTTTTCATGTATTCTGTGAAGTGTGGGTTCATCTCAGGTGCTCATTTTTGGATTGGGTTTTTTAATTTGGGGGAGCTCAAGAGTAAGATGTTAAACTATCATAATTAGTATTGTTTTTGCTTCTTTATTCTTATTTTTTAGTTCTTTATACATTTTAAAAATTCTTTATACTTTTTTTTGTCGTTCTTTCATATTCTGGGTAGGAGTCCTTTGTCTGAGTTACTGTTGGTTAATTTTTTTTCCCAATTTGTAGGTTGTCTTTTCACTCTGTTGATTTCCTTTGATGTGTAGAAACCTCTCAATAAGACCCCAGTTGTTGATCCTTTGAAGTATTTCCTGTGCAGTTTGTTTTTTGTCTACCAACTCTCTGCCTATCCTTATGTGCTCAAGAAATCTACCAATTTTCTCCTCAAGTAGATTTAGTGTTTCTGTTTTAATGTTCAGATTCTTGATCCATCTTTAATTTAGTGCATGGTGATAGATATGGATCTCAATTTAGTTTTTGGCATGTGAAAAACCACTTTTCCAACACCATTTGTTAAAGAGGTTATCTTTCTTCCACTGAACATATTTGGGCCCTTTGTCAAAGATATGGTGGATTAGTGTGTTTGTAGTTGTGTCTATATTTTCTAATCTGTTCTATTTGTCCTCCAGTCTGTTTTATTATTTATTTATTTATTTCAGTACTAGGCTCATTTCATGACAGTAACTTGGTAGTAGAATTCCAAGTCAGACATTGTGATGCTTCCTGCATTGCCTTTTTAAGTTAGTATAACAATTTTTGGAGTATGACCATTGTCACAGTGTTGGTCCTTCAAATCCAAGAGCAAGGAATAATTTTCCATTTTCTTAAATACTCTTTGACCTCTTTTTTCAGAGCATTACAATCTCCATTATATGGATATTTTACTCTATTAGATTAATTCCTAAGAATTTCACTTTTGAGGATGCTATTTTAAAGGGGACTGTTTCTCTAATCTTTTCACTATTGAGTTTGTTGTTTGTGTAGAGGAATGCTATTGATTTGGCAGTGTTGACTTTGTATTCTGCTCTGTTACTGAATTTGTTTATTAATTCAAGGAGTTTTTCAGGGGAGCTTTTTCCATCTTTCATCTAGAGTACCATGTCATCTCTGAATAATACTTTACCTTCTTCCTTTCCATTTCTTATACATTTATTTCACTCTTTTGTCTAATGGCTCTGGCTAATGTTTCTAGCCAGAACTATGATGAATAGGAACAATGATAACTGATATATTTGTCTTACACATGGTTTTAGAGTAAAAGTTTTCAGTTTTTGTTCATTTAGAATAATGTTGGCAGTTGGTTTGTTATAGATGGCTTTTATCAGATTGAGATATAGGACATTTATTCCACCTTTCTATAGGGTTTTGAATGTTGGACTTAATGTAAAGAATCTTCTACGTCTATTGAAATGATTGTGGGGTTTTTGCTTATGGTTCTGTTGATATAGTGTATACTACTCTGCATCCCTGGAGTGCACCCTACCTGGCATGGTGCATAGTCTTCCTAATGATTTGCTGCATGCATTCCATTTGCTAGTATCGTATTAAGGATTTTTGCATCTATGTTCATGAGGCAAATTGGACTATAGTTCTCTTTTGAGGTTCAGTCTTTCTCTGGTTTCGTATCTGTGTAATACTTGCCTTGAGAAATGAATTAAGGAGAATTGCTTCATGTTCAATTTCATTGAAGAGCTTGAGGAGTATTGGGATGAAATCTCCACATTCCTTGTAGAATTCAGCTGTGACTCTACCAGAACCTGGACTGTTGGGGCTGCTCTGATAGTTCAGAAGACTAAAGCATCTGCTTAGGTAGAGTGCAGCAGTCAGGGTTCAATTCCTGGCATGCCATGCTGGCTCCCACCCACGAGGTACACTGAGACTACAATTGAGATTGGATGTGGTGGCACACACCTGTAATCCCAGCACATGGGAGGCTGAAAACAGGAGAATCACTATGAGTTTGATCTACAGTGAGACCCTATGTAGATCCTATCTTAAAAAAAGAAAAAAGTAAAAAAATAAAAAAACCTGTGTTTTCCTTTGTTGATAAGTTTTTATTACTTTTTCAATTTCATTAACTGATACTTGTTTATCCATAATTTTTGGCTTCTTGATTCAGTTTTAGTAATTTACATCTATCTAGGAATCTGTCCATTTGTTTTGTGTTTTCCATCTTGTGAAAGTAAAGATTTTCAAAGTAGTTTTAATGTTCTTCCAAATTTCAACAGGATGTGTAGCAAGTTCATCCTTTTCATGACTTATTGCTTGAATTTGTGTTTTTTCTTTCCTTTTTTAGATGAGGTTGGCTAGGGTTTATCACTTTTATTTAATCTTTCAAAAAGAAACAACTATTGGGCTGGTCAAATATCTCAGCAGATTAAAGCACCTGAAAGGAGCCACGAGGGCTGGGGTTTCATCCCTGGTCCTGCTGACCAATCCTGCCCCCAGGGTGTGCTGAGAGGGCAATTGAGACTGGGCATGGTGGCCTATAATCCCAGCTCTTGCGAATGCTATAAACCAGGGGATCACTACAAATCTGATTTGGTAATGAGACCCTGAACACCCTGTAGACCCTTCCTTAAAATATAAAAAAAAAAAAACCCTCTTTCATTCATTAATTTTTTACATTGTTTTTTTATTTATTTATGTTTTTTTGTCTCAGTTGAATTAATTTCTGCTCTAATCTTTATAATGTCCTTCTACCTTTGGGCTTTGGGCTTCATTTCTTCTTTTTCTAGCAGCTTGCGGTACAGCATTAAGTTATTCATTTTTCTCATTCTGTTTTCCTAATATGTGAGTTCACTGCTATATAAATTTCCTCTGGGAACTGTTTTCATTGCAACCTACAAAGTCCAGTATTCAGGGTTTGAATTTTTGATGGATTGTAGATATTGTATAGTTTCTTGTTCAATTTCTTTTGTATTTATGGGGATTTGTAGATGCTCTTGTCATTAATTTCCAGTTTCCTTGCACTACGGTTACATAATATGCATGGGATAATGTCAATTTTCTTGCATTTACTTATGCATGATCCATATATTTGTATGGTCTATTTTAGAGTATGTCCCTTGTGAAGCTGAAAAGAATGCATATTCAGTTGTTTTGGGGGTGGAACACTCTATAACTGTCCACTAAGTCCATTTATTGAAATATTTTGTTCAGTTCTGCTACCTCTTTGCTGATTTTTTGTCTTGTTGTTCTGTCTCTTTGAGCTAATGGAGTGATAAGGTCTCCTGTTAAGATTGTATTATTTGTTATTTGATTTTTCATATCTTAGATATTTGGGTGTTCCCATATTTGGTACATACATGTTTATAATTTTTATCCCTTCCTCTTGAAGTTTTCCCTGAGTAGTATGGAGTGACCTTCTTTGTGTTGCTTGATCATTCTTGGTTTGAAATTCACATTTTCTGTGAAACGAATAGCTACCGCTGCTTTTTCTGAGTTCCTGAGCCATGGAGAATTTTTTCCTACCTTTGATTTAAGTCTATGAATTTTCTTCTGAGTTAAATATATTTCTTGTATATAGCATATTGTTGAATTTTGTTTCTTGATCTACTCTGCCAGCCCATTTCTTTTAATTATTGAATTTGGATCATTTAAACTTTTAGTTATAACTGATATGCACTAGCTTAAGTTTGACATTATTTTCCAATTGTTAATTTCATGTTTAAGTCCTTGTCCTGTCCAGTAGTTTCTTTCTGCTGATTTTCTGGGAATTTTGATTATTTTTTGTTAGAATATCATTTAGTACTCTTTGTCGGCTTGGTTTGATGGTCATGAATTTGCTTAGTTGTTCTTTGCCATGGAAATATTTTAATTTTCCATTATTTTTCAATGAATGTTTTAGAGGGTATATCAGCCTGGGTTAGATGTTGTTTTCTTTTAGGACTTGAAATACTTCACTCCAAGCTCTTCTTGATTTGATGTGTTGAGAATTCTGCTGTGATTCTGATGTGCTTTCTTTGAAAAGTGATTTATTTCTTTTCTCTAATTGCTTTTAGTATGTTGTTCATATGCTGAATTTCTGGGATCTTGATCACTATATGTTGGTGTGGATTTATTTTGGTTGATGCTATTTGGAGTTCCAAATGCCTCGCATATCTCTATATCATATTCTTTCCCTATGCTTTGAAAATGTTCTACTATTACTTCTACAGATAGCCTTTTTAGATCCTTTATATTGACTCCTTCTTAATTGATACCTATTAGTATTGCTATTTATCTTTGTGTCACCTGGTAACTACTGAATTATTATTTCCTGGCTTCTTATTTTAAGAAACCTTTCCTTTCCTGGTCACTAGCTGCAATGATGTACTCAAAGTCTGAAAGTCTGTCTTCAGTTTCATTCATATACTTTTGTCAGATTTTAATGGAGTTTTAATTTCCTGGATATCTCTTTGAATCTGTTTCATGCATCTTATGTTCTTTCTTATATTGTTCATTCATGTTTCTATGCCCCTCTATTTAAATCAATGTCTTCTTTAGATACGCTCAACAATTGTTTCACTATAGCTATCATTTCCCTTTTTTTACTTGAGAAATTATTTCTAATTTGATTTCCTTTATATGCATTTGGACTTGTTTCTTTACTTCAGTAGCACATATATCACTTTGATTTTTTTCTATGCCTGGGTCTCCTAGATTTGTTCTCTGTAAGCTAGGGGCCTCAGATTACAGTTGGCCCCTATACTTTGTCAGAAAAAAATCTTTATTTTGATTTCTATGATAACTTTGTGAATGTTTGATAGTAAGTAGCTTAATCACTACTATCAGAGCCATTCTAGGAAGATTCTGTTCTTCAAAGATATCTTCTGTGGGTCAGAGATTCTCAGTTTTTGCCTATTCTCAGATTCTCCTTTCTTAATTAATTGAAAGTGGGATGTTGGTTTCCATCTGGCACTGTCTGTCTATCAATGTAAGGCTTTGATGAGGTCATTACCCCAGTGCTAACCAAAATTATTACCCAAGGGAAAATAAGTAGTCAAGACAGATGTGAAGGCTAGAGAGATAGTTCCATAGTCTTATTAACTGCTTGGCAAGTGCAAGGACCCAGATTTGATTCGCAGTACTGCTTGCAGTGCTGGCCCTAGAAACCCAGAGGTGCAATGCTGGCTACCAAACCTAGGCATGGCGCATGTCTGTATTCCTAGTACCAGGGAGGCTGAAATTGGAGGATCACAACTAGTCTGAGCTACAGAGTGAGACTCTTTAAAAAACAATAATTTTAAAATGTCTTTAAAAATAAAAACAGATATGCTATCCTAGCTACAGCATTACAAGTAGCAATGATAATAGTATCAAGCAAAATTTAGAGATTGACAGACTTTGGAAATTAATGATTCTGTACTTTAGACCATGGCAGCAAAGATTATAGTTATATAATAGATCATAAATTTTAAGTTTATATGCAAAGTGTTTCTTCTTGTTAGGGTAGTTGTACCCTATCTTCCCCTTCCCAGTTCCCAGGTTACAAGTGCTTCCCTTTCCAGATACCCTGATGGGACTGGCACCTGAGTTTCTCTGGCCAAGTTACATAACAAGAATTTCATACACATCTCGCTGAAGTGTGGGACAGGCACCTGGGTTCATCCTAGCAGACTACTCTCCTGAAACTTCCATTCCTTTGCTGAAATTTTTGATGTTTTCATTTTGACACGTGTTTATAATTGTTCATTCAAGTTTTTCTCTTTAAACCATATAAAACATTTGATAATCATGACCTCTTTATCACATCAGTTCTTATATTTATTACTGCCCCTTTTCATTCAGTTTGGTCATCTTGATCTTGATAAGACTATTAAATTTTCAATTAAAATTTGGATATTTTTAGTATTTTATTATGAAACACAGTATCCAATTTAAATCTACATATAGGGGCTGAGGAGATGGCTCAGTAGCATAAGAGCTTGCCTGGCAAGTACAAGGTCCTGAGTTCAATCTCCAGTTCTCCAAAATTAGTAATAATATTAATAATAATAATAACAGTAAGAGATAATAATGATAAAATAGATAAATAAATAAATCTTCATATATGCCTGACTTTTTATAACAATGTTCAAAATGTAAAAAATGTTGGGCTAGGAGTCATGATCTTCTTGGCCTTCATTGACCAGCAAGGTATGGAGTTTCTTCATAGATTTTGGAGATTAAATGGTTTTCTCATGCCTTCCACTGATTATGTGCTAACTGACTGCAGAGCATGTCTCTAAGATTCAATGTGTGGCAACAGCACAGGTGGTGAAGGTCATGAGTCACTGCTGAGCCTCCTTTGACAATACTCCTGTGAGGAGCAGTATGGCAACTTACTATTTCCAAGTGGGATAATGTAGATGGTCTCCACTGATGGTGTTGGGAGAGGAACAGGAGGGTGAAAAGGGACTTATTCCCTTGATGAAAGCTCCAGAATCTTCCTACATCTTCTCTGGCATGACCATAATGGGGTTCCTGAAGTTCTTGAGTTCAGACTGGAAAATGTGAAAGCGTATGGCTCCTATCTGGTCTTTGTTGCCATAAGTAGTAGAGAGACTGAAATTTTGATCTATGGTGTTTAGATGGAGGAGGAGAGATATTGTACAAAATGTTTGGCTTTCCATAGAACACATTATACTTGTCTTTTGACTACAGCTAGCAAAACTGTGCTACTGGGACCTCTGGTGTTCTTCTGTTGGAATTTTCAGGTTGTTGTCTTCTTAAGCTTTATTTATTTATTTATTTTTGGATTTTACAGATTTTTTTATTTTTTAATTAACTTTATTGAAAAACAAATAGTAACAAGAAAGTTTCAAAACTGATTAGTAGGACAGTTTTAATAATTAATATATTGTATATTGTTGCCTTCATAGTGGCTATTCATAGTGTAAGATGCAGACATGATATCCTATGCAAACACTATTAGTACAAATCTTTGTTCTCATTGAATTAAGAGAAGGTGGCTGTATAACAGATACAAAATGGTCCTCCAGCTTTAAATGTGGAATAAATGAGACAAAAAATAAAGCCCAGTGAGCACAGCACTGTGTTTTTCTTTGGGTGTCAAGGTTACTAGCTGCTCTCCTTTATTCTCTATATCTTTTGTTTTGTTCATATACAAGCCAGGGCTTTTAGTTCCATCTAAATATGGAATGTGATAATTACATCTACTCTTTTTTTTCCAGATGCAGAGTTTATACTTGACTTTTAAATACTTTCTATAAAGTTTTCATTAACTGTTTACATTCCCCTGTGGTTATGACTTAAACTTACAAAGGCTCCAATTTTATAAATCTTTGAATTCCCTATTTCAAGTTAACTGGAATTGAAACATTTCAGCCTTTGGAACTCCATGTCTTCATTCCCCAGTGAGAAGCGGGGAAAAATATAAATTAAAATTACTTTCACTGTGTTGCTGTAATTACTCCACTTATTACTTATTATCCTTCTTTGTGGCATTACATGCCTCTGAATTATAAAAGAGATTCAAAAAGAAGAAGAGAATAAACTAATTAAACTTGAACCTCTGAAAAGTTATAAAAAAGAAATCAACAACTTGAAAGCATAGGCCAAAATTAAAAATTTGAAGAAAAATTGTGAGTAATCTATATAAAATATTTCTGAGAAAATTATTTGACACACAAGCTCACATTTGGTTTACATTTGGCTTTGTGTTTCACTTAAGAGAAAAATTCAATGTCTTGGAGTTTCAGATCCCCAAAACACTGCAGAAACTATAACAGGAACTTGAATGCTAGTAACTTTCTAATAGCCATGACTATTTTACCAAGATTTTTGGTAAATTAGACTTATTGTCTTCCTCTCTATACTTCCATCCCTCTGTCTCCTCTTTTTCATTTTTCTTGTCCATTTCATTCTTTCTTTTTTTTCCTGTGTTTTAAGGAAGGGTTTATAGGGTGTTCAGGGTTCATTGTACAGATCAGACTCAGCGATTCTCCTGCTTCCAGCCTCCCAGGAGCTGGGACTACAGGTGTGTGCCACCAGGCCCAGTCTCAATTGCTCTCTCAGCGCGCTGTGCTCCTGGGAAGGGTTGTCAGGGTAGGCTCAGGATCGAACCCCTGGCCCCTGTGACTGCTCGCAGGCACTTTAATCTGCTGAGCTATTTGTCTGGCCTGTATCTGTCTTCCTTCTTTCTCCCTTCTGTACTCTCCTCTCCCTTTCTCATCATCCGATCTTTCCATCTTTACTTTTTCCTCTTTTCTCCCCTTCCATCTTGACTTATACCTTTTATTCCACCACATCAATTAGCATTATTTTCTGGATTCTTATATGTCACATAAAATGACACAAACGTGTCTTTTTAGCTAACTATTGCTACCTGAAGAGCTGGCAAATAATGCAAAATTAAGTGGAATTTTCTTGGTTTTATTTTTCTTCTATATTTGATAGTTAACGTTGAAAAATATTCCTTCATCATTTCTTGTATTGCAGCATGGATAGTTGTTTATGTTATGCTTATTAATTTGAATTTTTCTGTTGGATTAGAGTAGCCTTCAAGAATACTTCAGAATATAAGTCTTCATCTAGCTACATAATATATAAGTTTAGTTGAAAGCACACAATAGTACTTGAATGTACAAAGCTCCAGTCTCGCCACTGTTTCTGGTGTTCTACCAATTTGTCTCAAACAGTGCTGAGAATATTAAGCAACACAACCCCCTCTGACAACAAAGGTGCTATTAAGAACTGTTGCATCAATAATGAGCAAATGTAAACTCCCTAAATAATCATATATTGGATATTGTGCAGCAGTTTCAAAAGTGCAATTATAGTCTATTGTGTCAGTAATGTGTGCATTTAGGCCTCTTAATAGTACATATTGGAGTAATGACTGTGAGTTAGTGGAACTAGTTACCGAAGGGTAGATTTCATTTCCTGGGTATATTTTAAGAGAGGAAATAAGTCTCTGTTTGAAATTATTTAGGCTCATTCTTACTGAGTCAGGGAGTGATAAAATGTTGCCCCTAGTGGCTTTTCTAGCTCTGTGTCATTAGAAAAAAATTACTAATCTGTTACTAAGTTTTTCTCAACCTTTGAGAAAAGAGGCATTGCTTCAGAGAGGCAGAGCTCAGTTTAGAATATGCATGTCACATTTGTTCCAACTCACCGCCTAACCGCAATGTGACAAATCTATGCACTGACGTCCTCACGTTGGTACTATCCTGCCTAATTTACAAGCTCTCTGTTTCAAACAGATACAAATTTTATAAAATGTATAGAATAAGATATATTAGAGGAAAATGTTCTCTTATTTATCAGAAATAATAGATTTCTGCTCTCACCTTGTAAAGTCAAATAACCTACATGAAAATGGAGTTCTGTTTCCTTTTTAATTTTTTGTTGTGTTTTTGAGACAGGATCTCACTTTGTAGTGGATGCTGGCCTTGAAGTCCCTATGTAAACCAGGTTGACCTCCAACTTAAAGCAATTTTTCTTCCTTGGCCTCCCAAATACTGGATTTATAGGCATGCACCACCATACTAAGCTTCTATATATTTTTTTGAAAAAAAAGAAAATTTTAAAAGTGGATAAGAAATAAAATATCTGATCAGCTTCATAGAGTACAGTGCATGACAAATTATATTAAGGTGTGAAATCCTTAAAACATTGTTTCTTAATCACAAATCTATTTTAAAAAGTAGTTTCTGTGTAGTAACACATATTTTACATGCTATTATACTAACAACATGTTATAATAAAGCATAGCAAAAACGAACACAAAACATTCAATGTAAAAGTATAAATTAAAAATTATAGCAAAAAGAATAGGCAACCTTCAGATATGAACTTTGAGAAGAAGGACAGAAGAGGGAGTGGGGAAAGATATATCTATGTATGTAAGCAAGACGGTTTGGGCAACTGTACTGTGCATTTCTGTCAGTCTATGGAAAAGAACAGATATGCTTAATTTGTTTCGTCTCCTTTTTTTCAATTGTGCTTTTTCTCTTCTTAATTTCTTACATTTTCTTTCTTTTTTTCCAATTTTGCATGACTGTATCTGGTAGTATGAGTAACTTATAAGACAAAATTATGCAATACAACAAATACTGTGAAATCCATATTATTTTCTTAAGTAAAATTTTGCATCTATTATAATTTTCTCTGTTATAATGCTATTTTTTGCTATCTTTAAAAAATAAAAAAAAAATTAGTCATTCAAGACCATCCAAAAACTAAAATAAAACAAAGGAGGTAAAGCTTGGGGGTCAGGGAGATGGCTCAGTGGAATAAGCACTTGCCTAGCAAGCACATGGGCCTGAGCTCAATCTCCAATTCGGAAAAAAAAAAAAAAAAAAAAAAGCTTGAATAAAGTTGAGTGAAGACAAACAAGAGAATTTGGACTCTTCTTGTGCTTGCTGCACGAGTGCTACGGTAGAGAATGTGGTGGGTGGTGGTGGTACAACCTGAGGCCCACACATGTCTAGGAGGAAATGTTAGCTTCCCTATCACTTCAGCCCTGGCCTAGGCACTCTAGAGCAGGAAGAAATAAAGACATTTCTGCCAATGACCAATCCTTTAAGGTTAAAAATTGTTCAAAAATAATATTTGCTTAAAAAGTTTTGATTTTTTTCGCTTGTTATACTAGGGAGACTATACGATATTCAGTTGGGATAGATAACGCTGTGCTTCTACATAATTCTATGAGAGGCAAGATCTGCACTAATGGTGGTTGGACAGGATATTATGTCGGCTTTTAGTGCTATGGTCATCCACTAGGTAAATAATTATTGAATCTTTGATATAATTCAGCTATAAAAAAACCTGTAAATATAATTTCATGTATGCACCTTGTACAGTACC